>CM053791.1:238751757-239036757 GCA_028749045.1 Cupressus sempervirens
ATGTTCAAGTATGTTTATTAGATGAATCAACAACTTAAACTATAACATTGTAAATTATAGCATACTAAATTTATAACATATAATCCAGAATTCAAACTACAACTTACCTTTGTCGACTCCTCCTCTGGATATAATGGTTGTTTAAGAAAAGATACAAAACTCTGGCATCTAGCCTCTTATGCACTGGGTGTTTCTTATGGGATACAAAATACTAGTTGTTAATATCATGGAAATCAGTTTTCAATTTATTTATGATAATAAGGAAAATAACAAATAAATGATACTTATACATACAATGGGGTTCTCATTGTGAATGGAAATGCTAAAGGGTCTACGATGTTGAATCTACCTAGACTCATCACTAGTAGCCACACCCTATACAATAAAGAATGTAATTAAATTTCATTACCACAAACATCTTACAAGAATGCATTGATATTTAATCACTTTACAAGCACCTAATTACCTTTCCCTCATCAATGGGTTGTTCCTCACCCCCGCACTCTGCCCCCCACTGACAGGTGATACCTACAAGAGAAAATAAAGATTAGAAACCATATAATCTCTAATATCATATAGAAAAATAATAAGAACACAACTTAATACATCGTAGATATCTTACTTGACCAAATAAAATAGCCAAGAGTGTCCTCCTTAGTCATCAACTAAACATGAAAGAAGATCACATACATGTATAATTCAGTATGGGTTAAAATTTCTCTATTATAAAGATTATCTCTAAATCACATATGTTGTAACAAAAAAATGTATACACATATCAGCATAGTAGGATGACATGCCTCTGCATGCCCCTCCTCTCTCATGTCAAGGTGTGTAGTCTTAGTAAGCATGTTTGGTATATCATCCTCCTCAAATACAAATCGATACTTATTAAGATCATCTATGAGACCCAAACAAATATTCTTGCATATTATGCAAGTATGGGCTGCACAAACATGTGATGAGCTCATCAATGATGAACTCGCGCCAACATCATCAACATAGGGAGGCAACACTAATCTAGCTTGGGTAATCAATAGGCTACTTGATCTATGAATTTCTCTAATAGCTTAAGAGCTAGCCTCTATAATGATATTAGGATGCTGCACTCAGGGAGGGGGGGTGACATTAGTAGGGAGGACAAAAGTGCGAGCTTTCTTCCACTAGGCAAAGGGTCTATTTTGAGGAGCTCCTCCTTCTACATCCACGTTGGGCCTCATGCTCCAATAGTTCACCTTGAGGTGCAACACAAATTTGGCATACATTTTTTTAATGAAATAGAATGGTACCTCTAAATTGCTATGTGTAGGGTTGTCAAAAACCATCCACCAACGATCCCAAAATTTTGTACGTATAGCCTCATTTGTACACCATTTCATTGATAATTTGGGCTTTGTGCGATCTACTAGTTTACCAATTTTTGGGTTTGCAAAAAGGCTAACTATATCATCTTTAGTTATATTTAGGGCCGCAACCTCATCATAGTCCAACCCATCATCAAACATGGCATGCATTTGCTCATGCTAGTGAAGAGTTCAATATTTGTTTCATTGGTAAGTGTTTCAACTTTATCCACTATGTTGTTTAACATGGATAACATGGGAGCCAATGTGGGTACATTGTTATATGTGGTATGCAAAACCCTTAGTTCGGTGAGATTTCCAAATATCAAATCTTTAATTCAAGGATGGTTTTGAGGCTGTAGGGGATCATTTGGTGGACAATTATGAGGGGGTACTAGATCATTTGGTGGAGGGTTATGAGGAACATTATTTCCTGGCTCTGTATCATCATTTGGGTTAGCCATACCTATTAATTTGGAAAACATAATTTCTATTAAAAACAACCTAAATTTCAACAATTTCAACTAAAAAAACCTAATCTTTATCAAAATCTATTTAAAATAACTAATTTATAATAATATTCATTCAAATCATAAAAAGACACAAAAAAATTGCCTTTATTTGATACTCATTCAGAAATCTAATACCCAAAATGGAGCACAACAATAAAACCCCAAAAAACACAATGCAAAATAGCTCTCGAGTTTTTAAAAAAAATCTATGTTGTAGGTTTTAGGTATCTAATTTCATATTGGATACTTGATATGATATTGGATACCTGATAATAGATCGAGTATCTGATAGTTGATCGGATACCTGATTACCGATCGGATACCTCAATAGGCTTGGCCCAAAAATTTTAGCCTTAGTATCAAGATGGGTGGGAAAAAGCCATAGCAAATTTTGAAACGCTTTTAGATGTTTTCAAACTCCACTTTTTTCACATTGCCACTTTTTGGCACACTTGATCTTGCACATACCCACCACTCAAATATTGGAGATTTCTATTAAATTACCATGTTCTCCATTAAACTTGGAAGAGCTTGTGTTTATTTCTATGAGATAAATTTTATTAATTGAACTCTATCTGGTAATCATGCTCTGCCTTGATTTCATTTTCTTTCTATATGTTCTCTCAACTTTTATCTTACTTCTCTAGTATTGTACTTCTCTCACACAAGACAAGATAATAATATCTAAAATAAAAAAGGGAGAGTGGCTGATTTCTTTTAGTGCTCTGAACAACTGGGATGTGTCTCACAAAAGTCCATGTTCTTGGAAAGGAATCTCTTGTGATAAATTCAACATCATTATGGCTATTGATCTTATTCATGCATTATTTTCTGGCAACTTAACTTCTTCTATATGCACCCTTTCTAATCTTACCACCTTCATTGTTGAGGACAATGATTTTAATGGTCTTTTCCCAACTAGCCTATTACATTCTAAGTGTTTGTGGAAGCTTGATTTGTCCAGTAACCACTTCTTTGTAGTGTTGCTTGCTGGTATCTCCAAATTGAGTGAGTGAAGAGAATTAAACTTATCGTACAATGCTTTCAGCGACTCCATTCCTCCAGCCTTTGGAATGCTGCCAAAACTAGAAGCTCTCTTCTTTTAGGAAAATTAGATGATAAATATACATGAACTTATTTAATTTTACAAACATTTTGGATCATACTTCATGTTTAATCATGATGAGGAACAATAATCAAAAACATTTGTACAAAATTGAGAGTCACTTTTTCTTGAAACACTATTTATTTTAAGCATGTGACCTATATGGAGATAGTTTGGAGTTCATTATTCGCTTCATTTGATATATGAAGTTGTCACTAATGGAGACTTCCCCAAGGATTACTTGTCAATCATTTTGTCCAAACGTTGAAGGCAAGAGATAGCTGAAAATGATTTCTTTTTAGGGATATAAAGAGTTAGAAGCTTCATTATTTGATTCAGAATGAGTTTAGGGAATGAAACATAAGTCTTTTAAGACTTAAACTTTTGTTTATTTGAAATCCTACTCATTTTTTTGCGAAGAAGTCATATACAATATTTGTTAAAGATTTCACAATTCTATTTTTATTTCTTTGAAAGTCTTATTATTATTTCTTAAAATCAAATCAAAAGTGGAAACAACCATATGTCACAAAGGTGGTACAATTAGTTCCTTTCCCTTAAGAAATTAAAATAGTACTTTAGAAAAAATTACACTAATTAACTTGGTATGAAGCTCTAAGAGTGGAAAAAAATAGATCTACTTATTGGGCATAAGAAATAGAAATTTCAACTTTACTTGGTGGATCTAATAGCCAACATGATTTGCAAGATATGCAATGCAATGTGACTCAAATGCTAAATTTGTGAATGGTCACCTAAAATGGCACCCTTAGTGATAAGCTGATAAAAGACAATGTCATAGACTCCAAATGCCCCATACACTACTTTGCACAGATCTCCCCACCTCTCTCCACAATATGCCACCATTCCCCCCACTTGCCACAAATTTAATGTCTAAGAATTAAAACTAGCACTTGGACTGAAAAGAGGTACAAGGGGGACGGTGATAGGTATTTAATTTCAAATCATAAATGAAGATTTGCATAATAACAAGTTTTAAAAAATGTAGGCCTACAAATATGTATTGTTATAGAAAGTAATCTACCACATAGTAGCATCAAATAGAGTCATAGCTTTTGTGAGTCCTAAAAAAGCATAGCACATCCATGAAAAGATATAATTATTTATTCTCTTGTTCCTTATAAGGTGAAATGTTATAATTCATAAGTGACCATAATTTTCATGAATTGAAGAAAGTAAGCAATTTAACAATTAGTACTTTAAAAGTAGGTGTGTAGCTTGTTCTCTTAATGTGGCAAAAGTATTTTAAATATAAATTAAGTCCATAAGTAATAACTTTCAAGAGTTAAAAGATAATATCATTTATTTTAATAAAAATAATTCTAATAATTATAAAATAAAATCTTAATGAACTATTGGCACCAGAGTACCTAAAATAGCCTTGAAGTTTGTATAGTTTTGATACAAAGACAAGTTTTTATTACAATATGGAAATGTATAACCTCTAGAACTTAGTTTGTCATAGAACATTTTAAAAAAGGGAACATTAAACAATTGGGATATTTTTCTTTATTTTTTTAGTATGAGATTTGTGATGTAAACCACTATATTATTATATTACATGGAAAAGATAATCGATCAAATCTAAGAAAAATTCCACCACTGTGAGCATGATGTAGATGCAACATGGGCATACACAACTCAATAGAACTTGGAAAATGACATAACTACGTCAAATTTCCACCGTAAAAAAGATAGGAAACAAAATTAAATAAAAATGTTGCCCTCATACATTATGCTCTTCAATAAAGGTCTATATCACCATCAATGTGACTTCTTGAAATTGTTGAATTAGGTCATAATAAGAAATGTTCATTCTAGACCAATGTTCATAGAAAAAGTTGTACACCTTTTACACCTACGATTTACCTTTTCACCAAGATATTGATTTTCTATAACCTTAAGATTATTTTTCATAAACCCAAACTAAATTTTATGCTTTTTCTTGATATAGATTGGAATCAAACTCTTGAAAGAAAGAGACAAATCTAAGTAACCTTTTTTTTGTTTGAATATTGGATGCAGACATTGTGATTCCTACTACTTTAGGTGGAGGTGTGTATGTAAACAAAGATCATGCATTTGCCTCACTCTGAACCCATTTATCCCACAAAGATTGAGATATAAATTTTCATTTCCCAAAATGATAAGATTGCATATTAAATGGAAAAAATATTCGGAAGACCATGACTATTAATATTTTTAACAACCTAATGGTGAATTTGCATCCATTATGAATGTCTCCTCATTCCAATGGCAAAAAAAAATATTTAAATATTACGTTTAAATTTTTTAATATAATCCCTAAATTACATCTCTAAGTTGAAAAAGAATATTATAAAATTTACTCTCTTCACTAATTTTACTATCACAATTTAGTCAAAGGTAAAGTGACTAAAAGTGGATAACCCTTATTGATGTTACTTAAAAAAAATTGAGGATTAATTTAGCATTTTAGAAAGGATTTACAAAATATGTTCACAAAATCATTGAAGCAAAGGGAAAATTAATGTCCCATACTATTTTTACTTAGTAATTACATATAGAGTGTTTGTGTGAAGCAGGGTAAAAATAATTGTAGAAGAGGGGAATAATAAGTTGTAGTGTTGGGATTGTTCCATCATTGAAATTATTTCACATGAATGGTAGATAAACAATGAGTTGCACCATGTAAATGAAAAGAATTCCATACATCATGTTGATGTAACCAAATCTCGTTAAAGAATATTTCATAAATGACACAAGATAGATGTTTCAAAATACCATAACTCTTTATTAAAACTTCCACAAGTCTACTCTGCATCTACAATGAAAACAAACACCTACTTATTACATTTCCAAAAATTACCATATTTGGTAGATTTTTGGGAAAATGGATTTTTCCATTTTTGGTCATTTTTAAAACCCATTCTATGAACCCCGATTTTTCCCAAGAAAAGCCCCTAACTAAAGCAAGATGAATTGCCAACTAATCAATAAAATCAGAAAATACGATTTCAAATTTATTATAAAAACAACTTTAAATTTTTTTTGGAAAAAACACAAAAAGCCACATTCGGAGGTCAAGACAAGATTTCAGGCTCCCGAAAAAATGTCAAAATAGCCACCTATCAAGCTGAGCTTGATCGATAATCCAAATAACTCCTCCTATTGCAACTACCTATAAAATTCAGCCAAAACCCACTTTTGAGTCAAAAGTTATGACCCCCAGATGTAAATCTTGACCCAAACTCACATCTGAGTCAACAACCTTGACCCTCGGATGGCCTTCCATTGCATGTTGCCTTTAGCTATGATGTCAAGAAGTTTTTCTCCAAATTCTTAGTGAAAGTGGATAATTTGCCAATTATGTACAAATATAATTCTTTTGCACTATCACAATGATTTTCATCCCATAACAATTTCAACGACTATATTTAAAAGTTAATCATAATTGGTAGTAAAGATGCACTTATTAAAAAGAATACAATTTGATCGATCAAAGTGAATAGGATGCACAATAGAAGAAACCCTAACTTAAATCCCTAATTTGGAAAAGTAAATTAGAAACTTTACTTTCTTCACTAACTTCACATAACTAAATGGCACATAATTGATCACAATTTTAGTCAAATGTAAAACATTTGTCATTATTTAGTGCGCTATTTTTTTTCTTCTAAAAGCTACTATCTGATTTCTTGTCTACAAATTTTTGCATACCCTTTGTATACAAGGGCATAAAAAATGTCAGGCGGGTAGGTAGGACTTGGAAATTAGGAAAGATGGTGACAAATTCACAAGTGGGAACAAAGAGTGCTCCACCATTCACAAGTAGGTTGTGTGTCCTTAAGAGAGAAAGTGGATAAAACCATAATATAAATTTATAATAAATTTTTTGTCAATCAAAGTTTCAAGAAAGAGTTTTGTAAATATTAGATATGAAAAGGAAGAAAACTTTTTTAACTTTAATGTTCATCAGTTATGGTTCTTATTTGATAGAAACTCTTGGACCAATCTATGCACCAAGTGCTCATAGCTTTAACTATTTTTAATGCAGTTTCTTGCTCATCATAATAGTAAAACATGGTTATTACCCTAGGAGGGCTTTTATTGAAAACAAGACAAAAGTATTGTAATGGAATTTTCTCAACCAAGAGATTATCATTTTGTTATTATTAGATCTGTTAGTTCGTAAATGTTTATCGTCAATAATGTCAATATTACTTTTCATCAACAATGTTTATCACATTTTGTGATTTATGATTAGTGATGATAAAGAGTAGAGAGAGATCTCAAATGATAAGTTGTAGATCAAGTCTAACTAAATTTTAAATGATAAAGGAAGCAATATTGTTCAATATTTCTTTCCATGTCAAATAATCCATCCATTGCATTTTAGCAATCAAAATAGTACTAAAGTATTATCAAGTGTGTTAATATTAATTCATTTATATTTCTTGTAGATGGAAAAAAAAAATTAGAAAAATTGTGCAACCCCATTGATTCAATAGTACACAACTATTAGAGCATTTGTAAAAAACATAGTTATAACAACTAAATTTACAATTATTAAAATATTTATACAAAAATATTAACTATATAGCAACTAATAATATCATAACCTAACTACCAACTAAAACTAATTAAAAGGGGCACCAAGATAAACAATTTAACTAGCCTTGCTCTAAAACCAATAATTCTAAATGTCTTTGAATTCTCATAATAGATCAATAATTCTAAATGTCTTTGAATTTTCATAATAGATCACTTGGTTTGAAAATCAATCACTTAGGTTAGAAATGATTCTAAATGTCTTTGAATTCTCATAATAGATCACTTGGTTTGAAAATCAATCACTTAGGTTAGAAATAGTTGATCATCAGAAAGAAAGAAAGCAGGTGGACAAGGTGGACAGAGGAAATTGATTGTTACTCTTATGTGATATCCTACAATTATGATTCATCAACATAACAAATTACTTAATTATGAGAAAAATTATTTTAAAAATAAGAACTTTGTATAACCATAAATAGATTGCACGCAAAAGACTTACATGGAGTTGAGTGATGCCCTACCATAACTGTGCATTGGAATAGGTGGTATACCCTGTTCTTGAAAAACTTGAGTGATTTTACGAGTTTTTGTCGCAACCGGATTTAAATCATATTATATTGTTAGGGCAATAAGGTTTATATGGCCAATAGGGACTTAACTACTAAGACGTGCAAGATAAGACTTATTAAGAGGATGCTCTATTTCATTTTCTGTTTATGCTTGAGGATGTCCTGTTTCTTTTTCTTCTTGAGGATACTCTATTTCTGTTTCAACTTGAAGATGCTCTATTTCTGTCGTATCTTTATGTATTTTTGCATCTTGACAAGGGATCATACCTGTGTTTGTGATCATATTTTCTTCCATTACGCCCATATTTTGTTGGTTATCTGCCTCAGCAGAAATATTGCATTCCTTTTCTATTATTTGCTAAATCAGTTACATCTTCCAGCAAATTCTCGACACAGGATCCTCTTGTTGAATTACTAGAGCATTCTCATCGTAATTAGTGTGAGTATTAGTATCACCTTTCTTAATTTCTTCCCCAATCACCCATTCTTGTGGAATTTCTAAATGCTCAGCTGTATCTTCATCATCTGTTGCTGAGTCCTCTTCTTTACCAGAGGTAGAGACCTCTTTTTGTCACTATCGTTTCCTGGTCCTACACTGCTGAATTATGTGGTTTAGGTCTCATGTTTTAGGTTTCTTATGTTCTTGTCTTCATTAACTACATAGACAATATGGTATAAACCATAATTATTTGATAAACATTATCATTACCTATTAAATCTGTGTCGAGAATTTTCTGGAAGATGCAACTGATTTAGCAAACAATAGAAAAGGAATGCAATATTTCTCCTGAGACAGATACCCAACAAGATATGGGCGAAATGGAAGAAAATATGATCACAAACACAGGTATGATCCCTTGTCAAGATGCACAAATAAATAAAGATACGACAGAAATAGAGCATCTTCAAGTTGAAACAGAAATAGAGTATCCTCAAGAAGAAAAAGAAACAGGACATCCTCAAGTATAAACAGAAAATGAAATAGAGCATCCTCTTAATAAGTCTTCTCTTGCACGTCTTAGTAGTTAAGTCCAGACTGTGAGATGGATCTTCCGTTATGGAGAAGAACAGGGACCTGCGTGTATACAGGATTTGTTTGGAGAAGCAGCTCACTTTTAGTGCGCAAATTCTCCTCCAAAACCTCGAATTTAACAGCCTTGTGATTGAGAGCAAGGGCACAGCTCATTGCAAAGGGAATCGTTTTTATGAGCAACATCTTCACTTGCTCTTCTGAGGCCATGTTTCATACAAATCTTGTTGTTTTGCTCCATTCCCCATTGGGCTTCCTTCTAAAAGGGCTACTTGTCAAGACGTATTTTTCATCATCTAAGCAGAGACATTTCAATCCAGTACACAAGATATCAAGTCTAAGTAGGTAAACAATACTTCAAGATCGATAACATATGCACACAATCACATGTTCAACTTAGAAACAGGACTCCCATTTAGCGCTCATGATTGTAAGAAGGCACACTTCAATGGCTACCCATTTCATTGCAACTACATTCAATCCAGCATGCAAGCCATCAAGTCATAATGCAATGCTTCAAAATTGACAATCGTATACGTAATCACAATTTGAAACAGGGCACACATTTAGAGCTAATTATTGCAATTAAAGGTGCATTGCAATGGCTACCTAAAGCTGAATTATCTGCTCTTAACTGTTAAAACTTCATGAGAAATTCTTAAAACTCTGAAACAAGATAAAGGATGCCTGGTCTTATACCAGAGGTGTTGTCAAGCTTAAGCTTGAGCATTTGCCCTTCACACATGACATGATCCTCTGCCCAACTGGGATAGAAGAAATCATTGAACTCAGCAAACTGCAACCCCTCCAATCCCACCATTAAAACAACAGTAATACTCAAAGCCCACCAAAACAAACCAGTTACTTTTCCTACGCTCGCCATTGAAGCTAAAATCTTATAGCTAAAACCACACAACTACGCTTGAGATTGAATTCTGATGGGCATGAACAATACAGGAAAGAGCAATTTATATGATTTGGGGCAGTGAGACTGACTTAGCTTGCAGGACACTAAACCGGATTAAAATAAAAATAAATAAAATGGTTAAAGAGGGGTTTCGGTCTTTACCTAGTCATGGGTGAAGCCAGGCTGGAATCTGCAGTACAAGTTGCCATTGCTGCCCAAGAGACAACATCAATACTGATCAACATTTTAAGACATTCATTGGGTATGTAGAACACATTTATCTAGATAATTATCATCTATGTTGAATAGCCAATATACAACTGACAACCTCTGAATTCTTAAATAAAAAGCTCATAAAAGAGCAGATGATCGGATTGATAAACAGTGAACAAATAACATCTTTGTAGACAAATTTAGCCTAAATAGGTTTTCCTCAGGGCTTCAATTTAAGAAAAGATGAACTAAAATTTTCTCTTGTCTAGTGCATATTAGACACACACATATATATTCTACATGTGCTAACTTTTTATTTTCTGCGCAGCTAGGAACCTCACCAGCCTAGCCGATTGTAATTAACAAAGACTAAAAGTAGCAGTCAAATCAAAAGGCCTGTCAAGTTGGAAGTTCCAGACTCCGTAACCACTAATTTCCCCAAAAAAGAATAAACACAAAATTCTGAAATGTATTTTTGTTTCACCTTCATTACCTTGTTGAAGAGGGTGCCAAGAAGGTTGAATGTCATTGACTCCAATCCTTTCTCCACAATAAAATATGATTTTTTGAGACTTCTCTATCTAATGTTTCATCCATCCCAAATATTGTGAGGAGCACAGCTTCAAATGAATGCTAGGAAATAGCAGTAATGTAGGCACGGTTAGTTTAACCCATTTTAGAAAATGTTATACACACATATTAGAAAGTCATTGAGATCAAAGAAGAGTGAACACATTGATTCTTATGTCTATCCATACTAACATATTTCAGAGTAATTAAGTAATTGCGCAAGTGATTGTGGTAAAATAAATAGAATCCATACCCTTTTAATCTCTTGGAATGTGTTGATGTACTATCTTCTCAGGAATGGAGAGGGACATTCAATGTTGGGAACAATATTTCTGATGGCCTCACGAAAAACAGATCTCTAAGCTAGCTTCCTCTGACATGCATGGTGAAAGAGGGCAACGTCTATACAGCCACGAAAATGCACTTCCTTACGAAGGAGAGGACTTGGAATTTTTTTTTGGAAAGTTAGGAAAAGCAATGTAAAGCAAGTGCATTTTCGTGGCTGTTTAGCCACAGGCGTGAAAGAGTGCCCAAGGACCTATCATGCACTCTTTAGTCTTACGGAAGATGGGCTTGAATGTAGGAGCATGATTTACTAGATCAATCTTGCTGCCTTCAGACTGGCAATCATAATGCACGGACATCCTAATATATGGGTATTGAAAATATCCCCATACCTGTAGAAAAATTAGAACACAAATTCACTCAATACTCATAACTCATTCAAGACATCCCAAACCAGGTTCAACTCTACAGTGTCATTAAACTTGTTTAAATAGTTGCAGCAGATGTTTATTACCTTTTGACCTTTTTCTTCAGTGACAAGAAACAATTCGAGTACAATGAATATTAAATAATTTAAAGCATCTCAAGAATTCACTCAATTCTAATGCAACACCATCCCATACCCGAAATCTAGATGCTGCAGTAGCTGATATAGAGCTTTAACATTAAACTTATCTTATCATACTGCAAAAGTACAATCAAATTTACAATAACAAGGAATGCAAGTGGGACTACAACAACTTCAGAAAGGAACAGAAGACATAGGTAAGTAGGTCTGGAAAGCGAATTGGTTCCCAAATTCAGTCAATTGTACAATCTTATTTCACTTGGCCACATCACAGTAGAGACATTGGAGGCACAAACTACAATTGATATCTCAGTAATGAAGCACTCAAAGCATGAGTCAGCCATTGATAAGAATTTTAGGGGCAAAACCCAAAAAACCCAGTATAAGAAGATGGAGATAAAATACGGGTTTTAGTAGACTGTAAAATAGAGTAAAGGAAAATATATCCTACTGCATGATGAAGTACATATGTAGTGCAATTAAGGTACAGCATATACAAATGGGACTAATCCTATTTGGCAATTGAAAAACTAGGAAGATTAGAGAAAATAATGCCCATCATTGAGTAGTTAAATTAGGAGACAAAATGAAATAATCATTTATGAAAAGTAAAAATCTAGTGTCTTTGAACTAATAATCTCTTCAATAGATATATTTGAAGTATTTTGTAGAAAATATAACATTTAACTAACCGCATGGCCACCAAAGTAAACAAAATCTTTACGTTTTGGATTTCAGGCAGCAGAATAGCAACTCAATTTACGTCCAAATATATTAACAAGCCAACTCTCATTATGTTTTGTTGGGTAGTCCTCCTAATAGGAAGTGTTCCTTCTGGGCACTCTACCAGGTGATGCCATAGCTGAAACTTCTTTAACGTACCTCCTGTTCATTCTGGCAGTTGTCTTGATTTTACCATGCTAACCTCCATTATCTACTCTGCACAATTCTTCTTATAAAATCAATAATCACTATGCTACTTCAAACAAACAAATTTGGACACACTATGACACGAATCGGGAGGAAACAAGTCGTTGACACATGAAATTTCTTCTTTAATGATGATATTTAAATAAGGAAACAAATTTTGAGGGTTATCCACCTCAACAGCTATCAAAAACCCTATTTTCCTTTCAAATGACCGTGGTCCGAAACTCCAGATGACCAACCACGTACAACTCTACCCACACCATGTTCGTGTCATGCTTTGACGTAAGTGATATTTCCTAAGGACTGCGGAGAAACTAAACAAGACAGTTACAGGCTTGGCGTGCTCCATAAACATTCTCCCTTTTCGTCTCTCTATTTCTTTTGTGGCTATATTTATGTTCACTGTGATCTTCGCTTTGGCGTAAATTTGCAGCTCTATTTGCTGGTAAATCTGATTGTAATCGTAGGAAGATTATAGAGATGTAGAATGGCTAGTTTGGAATATTTCAATTAGTGCCGAGGACGATCCAAGAACAGATAACGCTTGGTCAGATGGAGAGAAAGTGGGCTTAGTTTATGAAGCACAAATCAAATGGAATTTTTTCTTCACTACATTGCTCAGGATTCTCGCTGCCCATGCCACCCTAAGAGATTCTTCACCATGCATCGATGGAAACGCCTCTTGTGTGCGGAATGCTTCTCCCTTTTATTATTATTTCATGTTAAAAATATAGGGATGCAGGCTGAACTAAACAACAGATGGCTTGCCTGCATGTAAGGAGAAAAATCCGTAATGCCAACTGTTAAAGCCATATGGCCCCGTTTGGTTGGGGGAAGATGAATTTTTCTCATAACCAGGTTATCTGATAACCAGGTTTTCGAAAACCTGGTTATGTATTTTAGGAAGATAGTTGGACCGTTTGGTTGACACGGAAGATGAATTTTCAAATCCATATTCTGCGTTTGGTTGCCAATTTAGAAATTGGAATTGGAACAGAATATGACTAGGAATATCTTTTTGTTGCGTTTGGTTGTTCATTTTCTAATTGAAATTGGAATTTGATGTAAATTTTTTTAATCTTATTTAATTAGTGAAACACAAGGATTAGAATGAGTAAAGTATTAATATTTATGATTTAATTTATTTATAATTAGACTACATTATTATTATTTTTTATTCTTGAATATTCACAGTTTTATTTTGTTAGTCAATAATAAATAAAATGATTATTATTTTTTATTTTAATTCTATTTATTAGAAAAGAAAAGTAAAAAATAATCATACATGCAATCATTTGTACGAAGTTATTTTTTGTCCCATTGTTGGAAATTGTGATCATATATATTATATATTTTTGAAAAATTGTGTAAGACAAATTTATTGTCAAATTGAATTTATTGTCAAGTTCATCCGAACTTCATAACTGTCGAACTCGAATTGAAACTTGAACCTTGTGACTTAGCCGCTAAATATGTGTGTTTGTGTCCTCTCTCTATCCCTCCCTGTGTTTGTGTTCATCCACGTGATTTGGCAGAAGGATTGGACACAATAAATGTTGTTTATGCAGATGAATTATTGCCTACACTATATGAGAATTCTCGCATCTCTTAAGACTAGTTGCTGACACAGAGAGGGATTGTGAGGCGTGTTGTGGCTCTTGGTCGGTATCTTCAGAATCCATTGGCCATGGTTGCAACATTATATAGTCTTGGCAAAGAAATATTATCATTGAAGCTTCATTCACTGGAACATTTCCTTACTCCAAATGAAAAGTATGAAGCTGTTGAGCAGGTAATAGTTATAGCAACCAACTGTAGAGGCTATGAAGCGGCTTGTCTTTATAAATGCTATTGGTTTTTTTAAGGGTTAGAGGGAATGGACAAGCAGCATCCGAAAACCATGTTATGGATCCATTGGATGATACTAAAATTCATCCAAAGTCATATGAATTTGCCAAGAAAATGGCTAAGGACATATATTGTGAAGAAGCTTGACATGATATAGATGATATGGATGAGGAAACACAAGAAATGGCTGTTGAGCATGTCAAAAAATATCCTGATCTGTTAAATGCCCTTGATATTGATAAATATGCTAGAAGTGTGGAGCAATGGACATCCAATAAAAAGCAGGAAACCCTTGCTGACATAAAGAGTGAATTGTTACATGGATTTTAGGATTTGAGATCGCCATATAAAGAGCCATCCCAGGATGAGGAATTTTATCTGCTGACTAGAGAAAATGAAGAGACCCTATTAATGGGAAAAATTGTCCTCGCAGAGTCCAAAATCATCGTATAATTTGTGATCTGGAATCAAGCTTGACATGAATAATATTGAAAGAGGAGCTTTCTGATGATCTAGATATAGATCCTTTAGAAAAAATTGTAGAAGGCAGCATCCTTACCTGTTGGGTGAAAACTATGACAAAAGTGAAGTACCTAGTTGAGTTAACTTGCAAAGAGAGTTCACTAAAGAATGATAACTATCAGGGTGAATAGGATAAGGATAAGGAGGTTAAGGATCCATATTTTGCGGAAGAGGATTCCATTTCACGAAGTGAACAAGAGAATGAAACCATTAAGTTCCTAACAGATAAAGAGCCAGGGGAGAGTATTATCCGTCCAAGCTTGAAAGGGCCTACTCACTTGATTCTAACACTGAACATTTTCAATGGAGTTTATGCACACAAGGATATTGTGGAGGGAGGAAAAGACCAAAAGGATTTTGCTAGCTATCTTCGACTTGGAAAATACTTTCAATTGGGGAGGAGACATTTGAAGATCTTGATGAGGTCATAGATAGATATATATTCAAGAGAGGATAAGATATTTCAGTATTTCATTCTACTGTTTGGTGAGTCATAAAACACACATCAACAGACACCTTTCTACAGATGCAGGAACACACAAGCTCCTCTCTCTCTCTCTCTCACTCTCTCCCTCTGTCCCTCCGTCCCCACTTCTTATCCCGCACTCTCTGCCCCTCTATGTATCTCTCCCTTTTAATAAATTTATTAAGTTAGTTAATTATTCAACAAAATATGCAACTAAAATTTTACGTGAAATATTATATAGGAAAAAATATACCATTTTACATTCACATACATTAAACATTTGATGATAACTTTAACAAGAAAAATGATGCTTTGTTAATAATTGCTCTTAAAAAATGTGGAATTTTGGCAACATAGATTTTACATGCAATTTAAAAAAAAAGATCATGAAAATCATTAATCATATAAATCATATTTTAACATCATGAAATTCTAATAATGAATTTCACATAATTACTACAATATGAAAACTTGCTAACTTGATAGAACAATATCCATGATTTGATGGTGGTGTGAAAACACACCGTTAAACACAAAAACACTAAGAAATCCACGATGTATGCCTTTATGCCCCACATTCTACGACACACCGTTACATACGAAAACACTGAGAAATCCACGATGTATGCCCTTATGCCCCACATTCGACGGCAACCCTCTCATGCTGCTCAATCTTTCCATTACTGTTTGTATTGTTAGATGGTCAATCCTGCATATATGAACTAAACATGCTTGAAAAATTAAAACCTGATTTTTTTTTAATGGAATACACCAAGGAGTGGCATCAGAAATATTGATCATTTACAAACATAGTAAACAATCATCAGATAGCTCATTTTTTATCAGCATGTGTGGTCTTGCAATATTAGCAAATCAAGAGCAATAAAAAAATACAAGAGAAAGACACTTTATCAATACCGTTGACAATCTTGTCAAGAAGCACGTACATAGGAAACCAAATTGTGGAAAAAAAATTAAGAAATTTAAAAAATATCCAAGCAAATTAGGAATATACATATAACATGGGACAAAATCATGACTATACAATCATCTACCAAAAATCCTCAATACTTGTGATAATCTTGTCAAGGAGAACATACATAGGAAATCAAATAGGGACAAAAAGACAAAAAAATAAAAACATATGCAAGCAAATTAGGACTATAGATATAACATAGGACAGAATCATGAACTATACAATCATCTAGCAAATCACATTTCTATATGCTTTCAAGTTCTACAATTGAGCATTCATCATTTGCCACTCCTTGTGTATTCCACGTATGTATGGTTCAAATATAACTCTAATTAACAATGCAATGAACAACTATACCAAACGTTTACGAGATCATAAACTACGTGTTGTGAGAGATCAATGCAATACCATTAAACAAAGCCAACTAACCCTCTGAAATTATTTCACATGCCAATCGTGTGAATGCCAATGAAATGAACAACTAAACTATGTACTGACCAATGCCAATCATGTCAGTGAAATGAATGACTAAACTATGCATATATCAAGTATGCATACATACGAACATACATGCGTGAACATACATATGCACAAACATACATACATACGCACATACATACATACATACACATGTACATACATGTGTACATACATATGCACGTACATACATACATACGCACATACATACACACACACACACACATACATGCTTAGCAAAATAGAAAAAATGTGCTCAGTAATGATTTCCAATATAGTGTTGTGACAGATCAATGCAATACCATTACACAAAGCCAATTAACCATATAGAATGACTTCACATGCCAATCGTGTGAATGCCAATGAAATGAACAACTATCCTGCGTATTGACCAATGCCAATCATGTCAATAAAATGGATGACTAAACTATGCATAGATCAAGTTTGTATACATACGTACATACATGTGTGTACATACATACATACGCATATACATACATACATGCTTAGCAAAATAGTAAAAATGTGCTCAGTAATGAGTTCTAGTATAGTGTTGTGAGAGATCAATGCAATGCATAGATCAAGTATGTATACATGTGTACATACATGTGTGTACATACATATGCACATAATACATACATACGTGCGTACATACATACATGTGTGTACATACATACTGTTTGTTTCAAATCTGTTTAGCAAAATAGTCAATATGTGCTCACTAATGAATTCCAGTATAGTGCTGTGACAGATCAATACCACTGAAATGGACAACTAAACTTTGTAACAGTTTCTTGCCAGTAATGAGTTCTAGTATAGTGATGTGAGAGATGAATGCAATATCATATAAATAGAGCCAATTCATAAGCTTGTAAGGAAACATGGCAACAAAGAATATAACCGTTTCCACATAACCCATGATAGATCTAAAATAAACACGGAATTAAAATCCACATGCAAGAGAATAGAAAACATACCCACAAGATTGTGACACAAGATATACCTTGGGAAACCCTCATTGAGGGAAAAACCCAGCCTCCAAAAGCATCCATCATCATGTATTATTCAGCAAAAAATATCATTGCCATACAACCATGGAAGCCTCCATGGCCATAGCCATAACTGAGCAAACTATGTGAACAAGCATGAATCCACACATCCCATGCCATGCTTTCAACCTTCACAAATGCTCCCTTGGCTAACCTGTCAAGCCTTGTCCCGCTCAACTCTTGCCTTTTGTCTTCTCCTTGTGACTCTCTCTACAACAACTACCCTTGTGGCTGCTTATATAGTAGCAAGTCCCACAAAACCACCAAGTGGTATTACATAAACCATGTGCTAAAACCATGTGCTACCTAACCCACTGACCCCACATTTAATATTGGGCATTTAATTCTTTTCCCCAATATTAAATAATTACATAAAACATTTTCACAATGTTATAATACAACTCATCAAGAATATTTCATGGGAATCTTTACATGTTGCACATCCATCTAGGCACAACATTACATAATAAAATAAAATAATAAAATAACAATATTATGCAATGTGTGCAACACCCATTATCTCAAAAATCTCCCACTTGTTGTATACATTGCATTGGGTCAATCTTTAGCCACATAAATGAACAAGGGAACAATCCCTCCTAGCACATTCACCATCATGGATCAAAATACACCAAGTGCTCCATCCTGGTACCCACGACAAAATTAAAGTATCCAGCATCTCGAACATAAATGATCTCACCTCCTATTATGCCACTCTCACTGAAAATACATAGAAGCCATCCAAAGAGAAAACCACCCAACCTATCACATTAGAAGATCATAAAATTCTGTACCAACTGAAATATCAAGCACAAAATACCTAATCCAAAGGTAATCACATGTATCCGTAGTTGTCAAAATATCCATAGCTGAAATAGCACCCACAACAAAGTGTCAAACCCATCCAACTATCCATACCTCAAAGGTATAACAAGTGAATCTTATATCACCGACATATCCAATCTATAACCTGCAATCATAAGCCTCAAGAGCAATACCTGCCACATATATACCAAGAAGCTCCCACTGCAAAAGATAATGTCAAATCTATAACCAATGCACTCACAACATCTCAAAGAAGTGAATCCATGTAGTATCAAGGACATCCACAATACATAAACTGATATCCTGCAAGAAAAACTCTCATAACAAGTCTCCAATGCTCTCCCAAGTTCTCCACAAGCAACAGAGGAAAGAGAAAGAAATAACCATGTCATCTCTCACATGACATACATGAGCACAAACCAGTATCACAATCTCCAACCAATCTCAAATACAATGTAGGCAAAACTGAACAACCAAGACCAGAGAAACCATGCAAATCATAACCTGTATCATGTCCTTCTACACACACCTCTAGATGTAAACTGTGCAAGTATGATCTCCTCCATAAAACTCCAACAAGAAGCCTCAACAACACCCAAACCATACCATATAACTAATCATGGATGTAAGCCTCTCACAAGAAGATCAAACTCAATAAACCATTCCTAAACCAAGGAATAACCATTCCTAATCCAAGGAATATGCCCAATATAAAACCATCTCCCAAACTCAACCAGCATAACAACATATGCACATGGAGATAACCAATGCTTAACCATCTCTCAAATGAACCCTCCAAAACTAACTCATGTACCATAGCTCAAGATCCATACCCATGAAAGACAAGCATAAATATAATGCAACTAAGAGAAAATAATGGGTTATACCTCTCAAGTAGCAAACCGCCAAGTAGACCAAGAGTGGGGAATGAGAATGCTCATCAAGATACCCAAGTCTCCAACCAAGACTCATCTAAGAATAATCTCCTCTCAAGTCCATATCAAGTGACTACCCCTCGGACTTCCTGCTGAAACCATCAACCATCCCAACAAATACTTCTCTAATCTAAGAGAAATCAACGTCACCACCGTCTCTAAGTATCCATGAGCACCTATAACCAATCAATTCATGCCAACTCCAAATGCAACATAGCAATATCATGAAGTATCCAGCTTATGATCAGTGTACTCAATACCAAGAAACTAAACCAAGATCAATGTCAAAGTTCCAACCATGGCCTTAGGAACATAAACATGACAACATGATCTTACCATCTCAACCAAAGAGATAACATGCTCCACATGAACATATCATAACATGTCACGACTCTAAACGTGTATCAAGAGTATACCATGACATAATAATGAAACCATCCTCATACCAAGGATAACATGCCAAATAAAATCATAAACCACAGCTTTGCCAAGAACCCTGCGAGTCCTCAAGATGCAACCATCTCCATACACCATGAAAAAAAATCATCTCCACATACTAGGAAGAACCATCTCCAAACACCATGAAGATAACCAAGAACTCCATGAGTCCTCAAGATCTAACCATCTTCAAACAGCATGAAGATAACAAGTGCACCATGCAAATGTCAAAGACGCTTTTGCAGCAACAAGATCTAAGTCAAACCTCCAACATCTAAAAACACTCAATAAATATATCAATGCCAACAACTCCCACTCAACTATGGTACCAAGTCACCTATGGCATCATAAAATCCATCTCCTATATGAAGATCCAAATCAAACCAGGAACTAATCCTGCACTGTCACCCCATCACTGTCACAAGCTCCCACTAAATCGTGTATTCAAGCTATCCATGACATCATGATGAAAAACCATCCTCTAACCATGAGAATCAACCAAGGCATCAAACTATCAAAGAACTCAAAGTGCACATCATGAGCTCCTTAAAAAGAAACCAAATAACCATGATCCTCAACCAAGAAGATATACCACCATAATCAAGTCAGAAAATCCAAGCTAATGAACATCAAGGATGTACCTGTATAACCAATCATGTCATGCCAAAATCCATGACACCATGATCACATCCATGAACCGAGCATTTGGCTCTCAAAGTGTCCAACCTGTCAGCATAGTCAACCACAATCCTCCACCATGACTGTACCTGGTAACAACATCTCATCCCTTCTACATGAAGAAATACTCAGCAAATCATATAACTTAGGGCATAGACAACCCAAATCCAAGCCACCAATCTGAATATGCATCAATAATGAAAGATCAATGGGCAAAGACAACCCATAACCAAGCTATAAATGCAACCTGTAAGTATAGACTGCTTACAACACTACACAACTTGTAGACTCCACAAGTCATCATGCATATCCAAACAAAATACTGATAACCATATCATCATGAGACCAATCTGAATATGAACTGAGTATACAATGACATCAAAACTTAAATCTCCAATGCCATAAACTCACAATGTTACCATAGTCAAAATATACCTATAAACTATTCAGATTAATATATCAACAAATAAATCATGCCAAATCTGCACCAAATCTAAACCAATGTGTAGAGCTCTCCAAGAGCTTTCTGTTGACTACTCGAAGTCCAAAATCCGAATCCGTATGCATAAGTTATGCCCTAATCCGTGCTTAAAATAAATAACATCTAAATTTAGGGCTTTTAAAACCTAACAAAATCTCAAAATCACAGAACCAAACCTATACCACATTGTAGTGCTCTGAATTATCTTTCCAACGCCTATAAGAACTCTGAAATTTGATATTCTGAGAGAAAGTTATGGCCGTTTTACTAAGACAGTCTTTTTACCATTTTCAGTACGATTTTTCATTTTTATTTTTTTTCAGTGACGAAAATTCCGATGGGATTAAATTTGACAGCCATCATGGGCTGAAACCAAAAAACTCTTTCATTTCCTCTGAACATGGCCAAACTAGGGCATATTATATATCAAAATTTATGAAAATGTCGACCCGAATCCAATGGTGAGGTTTGTTTTTACCCAGGAGGTCATTTCTTCAAGCTACCCCCAAAAACCCTCATTTAAATGAAACATCCGAAAAACTCTTTTGTTCAACAATTTCACATGCCCAAATCTTTTAACATCCCATCATAACAGCAAATCCAAAGCCCTTAGATCTGCAATAAAAACTCATATATCTTGCCCTTTCTTTTATCCTTTCATGCATTCCCATGGATTCAATCTAGGGTTACATTAATAAAACCATAGCTCTGATACCACTTGTAAGGAAAACTTGGCAACAAAGAATATAACTGTTTTCACATAACTCATGATAAATATGAAATAAACACGGAATTAAAATCCACATGCAAGAGAATAGACAACATACCCACAAGATTGTGACACAAGATATACCCTGGGAAACCCTCATTGAGGGAAAAACCCAACCTCCAAGAGCATCCATCATCATGTATTATTTAGCAAAAAATATCATTGTCATACAACCATGGAAGCCTTTATGGCCATAGCCATAACCGAGCAAACTATGTGAACAAGCATGAATCCACACATCCCATGCCATGCTTTCAACCTTCACAAATGCTCCCTTGGCTAACCTGTCAAGCCTTGTCCCGCTCAACTCTTGCCTTTTGTCTTCTCCTTGTGACTCTCTCTACAACAACTACCCTTGTGGCTACTTATATAGTAGCAAGTCCCACAAACCCACCAAGTGGTATTACATAAACCATGTGCTAAAACCATGTGCTACCTAACCCACTGACCCCACATTTAATATTGGGCATTTAATTATTTTCCCCAATATTAAATAATTACATAAAACATTTTCACAATGTTACAATACAACTCATCAAGAATATTTCATGGGAATCTTTACATATTGCACATCCATCTAGGCACAACATTACATAATAAAATAAAATAATAAAATAACAATATTATGCAATGTGTGCAACACCCATTATCTCAACAAAGCTATGTATAGATCAATGGCAATCATGGCTTTTATCTAGACATAATCAATATGTTCTCAATATGTGCTCAACAATGAAATTTATAAGTATATCACTAGCTTTTATCTATACATAGCTGACCTATACATAGTTTATCATGGTTCTATTTCTATCTGCTATCTGCTTAGCATAGTCAATAGATGTGGTAACTATTTGTTTCAAATCCATTTAGCCAAATAGTCAATATGTGCTCACTAATAAATTCTAGTATGGTGCTATGAGAGATCAATACCAGTGAAATGAACAACTAAACTTTGTAACAGTGTCTGGCTATTTGTGTCAAATCTGTTTAGCAAAATAGTCAATATGTACTCAATAATGAATTCCAGTATGTGCTCATGTGATTACTTGTATATATCATAATGCCAATCATAATAGAAAAACATGGCAATCATGCTTTTATCTATACATAGTTTATCATGGTTCAAATCTGTTTAGCAAAACAATCCAATATATGCTGTAACAGTTTGTTTAGAATCTATTTAACAAAATAGTAAATATATGCTCACTAATGACTTCCAGTACAGTGCTGTGAGATATTAATGCAATACCATTAATCAAAGTGATTCATGCCAATGAAATGAACAACTAAACTATGGATATATCAAGTATGTATAGATCCATGTAAAATCATTCAACATACTTATGACGTCATAAACTATGTACAAATCAATGCAATACCATTAAATGCAGCCAACTCATAAACTATGTATGGATACATGGAAGATCAATGGCAATCATGGCTTTTATCTATACATAGTTGACATATACATAGTTTATCATGGTTCAAATCTATTTAGCAAAATAGTCCAATACATGTTGTAACAGTTTGTTTAGAATTTATTTAACAAAATAGTAAATATATGCTCACTAATGACTCCTAGTATAGTATTGTGAGAGATCAATGCAATACCATTAATCAAAGTGAATCATGCCAATGAAATGAACAACTAAACTATGGATATATCAAGTATGTATAGATCCATGCAAAATCACTCAACGTACTTATGACGTCATAAACTATGTACAAATCAATGCAATACCATTAAACGCAGCCAACTCATAAACTATGTATGGATACATGGAAGATCAATGACAATCATGGCTTTTATCTATACATAATTTATCATGGTTCAAATCTATTTAGCAAAACAGTCCAATACATGCTGTAACAATTTGTTTAGAATCTGTTTAACAAAATAGTAAATATATGCTCACTAATGACTTCCAGTATAGTGTTGTGAGAGATCACTAATTAAATAGTCAAAATGTGCTCAATAATGAGTTCCAATATAGTGATGTGAGATTAATATAGTTTCAGTTTAGTGCTATTAGAGATTAATGCAAAACCATTGAATAGAGTAATCATGCAGCATAAGTCATTGCAATCCAGTTAGTAGCTGAAATAGCTAAATGGTACCAAATGTAATTGCAATCCACTCCACTCTCTCCACCTCATCCATCATCAAGAACCCTTTGGCTCTTTCACGTTGAAGCACGAAGGTATCATGTGCTTTCACGAAAATTGCTCGACTCAGTTCAGGGACAGCTTTGAGAGCAGTATATGCAGCAGTCAAAATATTATCATCTTCAGATTTATCCACTTTTACAATCTGAGGCTTAATGAGGCCATCTTTCAGTTCCTTCATAGTTTCGCATATCGCATCCAATGATGCAGCCAAAGATGTCTTCTTCCTCTTTCCCCTCCTTGATGATGATGGTGGAGGAGTCCCTCTAGTACTTTCACTCGACTGATTGGAATGATATAACTCTTCATCAATATCTGGTTGGTTGTCAAGAGGTGTACCACAATTGGTATCATCCTCATCAAGCACATTAAATGCATCGTTCATAGGGTGCCCTTCTTCAGCATCAAGGGGTGTTGTAGATGCGAACCCTTCAGCAATGTCATTACTGACAATTACAGCCAACTCATTGAAATATTGGAAAGGTGACCTCTTATACATTTTTGCATTTTTGAATTCTCTCCTCTACATATAAGCATTAATAGATGGATTAGGTTGTAAGTTTTTCATTATTAAAATAAGAAGGGAAAATTTCTTCAATGAAAAGAGTACAAAGATCATCCTACCTTCAAAAGGTCATCCCACACTGAATCCTTAGCATCCACAGTTTGAGTTTCTTCATTCCAAGCTAACCCACTTGTATTTTTCAAGTCCTTCATTACTTTATATCCTACTTTCCATGTTTTTAGCTTATTCTTAAAATGATCTCGTGACAGATTCGAGTTCATCACTGCATTGAATGTCCTCTCTATCGCAATCCACGCCTCTTTTTTAAACCCACCTTCACCTTTCCGTCCGAGATGGACTTGTTCAAGGAGCAAGTCTAAAAACTTGCGTTCCATCGATTTTGTCCACATTTTCTTCTTTCAAGAAGAAGATTTGTTGCTCACAGCGAGGGATCCATCTATATCACTCAAAGTAATGGGAGAACACATCTAGTTCACATGATCAAATCCGTCCATGCTCATCATGAGCTCGGTATATGCCATTGTGTACTCCTTCCTGTATTTCATTTAAATTTGAAGTAGAAAATCTTTAACTATCAATTTGTAATATGTCATAATGGAACAAGGCTAACATATTGAATAGGTAAACATATTACAATTTAAAGTAATCATACGACTGAAATTGAAAGTTATTGCTCTTTAAATTTAAATGGAATGCAGCAAACAGTAACATCATAAAAATAGGATTTTCAATGAATTCGTTGTTCTCTTCTTACTAGTGGGCTTATGATCTTCATCATTTGGTACTCCTTGCTGTATTTCATTTAAAATTGAAGATGATAAACTTTAAATATTATTTTTTAATACATCCTAATGCAATGAGGCTAACATTTAATAAACTTGAAAGAATTTAACTGAAGATGATACACATTTTAAGCAATAATTGATGATAACACATCAACATCAAAAAAAGTACCAGTAAGACAAAATGGTGATATCAATGGCAAGTAAATAGTCATGAGCCCCATTATGAAGCATGTTATTGTACTTTCTCAATGCAAAGATGTATAATAATTGTGCTTTCTTGCATTTAAATCAATGTAATCTATATTTCAAGTTGAATTGTGTATTGCAGATATGATCAACAATTTTTGTACATAATGTAGGTGTGAAATTGAAAGTCAATGTTCTTTTTATTTAATTAGAATGTAGCAAAGACTGATATCAGAATAATGAAATCACACACCATCATTGTATATGCATACATCAATTTAATCATATAAAGCACATTGCCTTCTAATAAATCATTTATTCTCGAGATCTATAATCTTCCCACATCCTATTTGCTATATCTTCTCGAAATTGGGCCCACTCATTTCTAACCTCCTGAGACAACCCATATGTCTCAAGCAGTGGCACCTCTATCCCATCACGATCATCTTCCTCTTCAATAGGTTCTTCCGATGGAAGGCCATCCTCTATCGTAATGAAATTGTGAAGTATGCAACATGCTAAAACAATATAGGATTGTGTCATGATATCATAAGATGTTGCATGTCTTAAGATTGGAAAACACTGCTTCAGAATACCAAATGTATGTTCTACTACATTTATAAGAGAGGAGAGTTGATGGTTGAACAACTCATGTGCAGAGTTTATTGGGTTTTCTCTTGACCACTCTTTCAAGTGGTAGCGTGTACACCGATAAGGAGCGAGAAATCCAGGTGCATTTGGATATCCAGCATCCATGAGATAATATTTTCCTATATAAAGAAAGTATATTGTCAATACTTGAACCATTTAGCATAACCTTGAGT
The DNA here is from genome assembly GCA_028749045.1 of Cupressus sempervirens. Lineage (NCBI taxonomy): Eukaryota > Viridiplantae > Streptophyta > Pinopsida > Cupressales > Cupressaceae > Cupressus > Cupressus sempervirens. Next base: position 238,778,295 of record CM053791.1, read on the forward strand.
ATATTAAAATGTGATTTGGCTTACCAAGGGGAACTACAAGTGGATCTGATCTGGATAGAGCTGAGGCTAGAACACGGCTATCTGCAGCAGAGCCTTCCCAACCAGCAAGGCAATACTGAAACTTACAATCAAAGGAGCAGACACTCATAACATTTTGTGATAGGTTCCCTTTTCTATCACGATATTTACCCTATATGTTGACATCAACTCGCACTGGAATATGGGTACCGTAGATGGCTCCAATGCAATCCTGTGGGATATGATACACTGATCAAATGCATGCTCAAGTAATAATAAGATAAGGACAACATTCTAGACAATAAACCTGTAATAATGTGTGATTTACCTTGAAGAGTGGTTCAAAACGATCCTTCCCACTAATTTTAGGAGGAGTGCCTGGACTAGGTGGTATGAAGTAATCTCTATGAAGGGCTAAGATAGCCATCAAAACCTTGTGGAAGTACCGACTGACTGTCTCTCCTGAGTGCCCAAAGTTATGGGCAATCTTGCAGTTCCTTAGATTGTGCCCAAGGGTGTGGAGGAACATCACTAGTTGTTCCTCTAACTTCAAGTGGATCGTATCTCTCAAGCTTCCTTTCAGCCTCAGAATACGAGCTAGAGAAAAGAAGGCTGCCCTACTCATCCAAATCTAATCATGACAATCCACCTCATTCGAATGAATAATGTCTCTACAAAAGGAATTTCCTTTTCTTATTCGTTTACCCATTTGACTACCTTCTCGGGCTACTAGTACTTTGGCTATGCCAACAAAAGCAAAAAGAATTGTGAGAATGTGGGTGTATGTGGTCTTCTTAACTATGCTTCCTTGGACCTCTATACTCTCCATAGGATCCATCAGTGACCTGAAAGGTGGACAATTTAAACACTATCAGTTATGAAATATCAACTATCACCTATCGAGATACAACATGATTATTTGCTAGCCTCATTGCATTAAGAAGTCAATTATTTATTCAAATACAGCAAGGAGTACCAACTATCGAGGATCATAAGCCCATAAAGAACAAATTACAATGTGTCATTATACTCCATGTAATCTATCTATACCAATGAAAGCATAATATTGATTCCATTTGTCTATATGTATACACACATGTATGTATATATGTATGTGCACACACATGTATGTATGCATGTATGTACATACACACACACATGTATGTACATACACACACACATGTATGTATGCATGTACGTACATACACACACATGTATGTATGTGTGTATGTACATACACACACACATGAATGTATGTATGTATGTATGCATGTATATACGTACACACACACACATGTATGCATGCATGTACGTAGACACACACATGTATGTATGCATGCATGCATGTACACACACATGTATGTATGTACACATACACATGCACAAACTATAACTTGAATTTGGGCTTTTATGAATGTGTTTTAATAAATCGTCGGGTCTGCTGAAACTGAGGCTCGTCTTTTAGAAGATGAAAAGTAGCATAGTTGGCAATGGGAATAGAGTTTCTTTCTGCATTGATCTATACATAGTTTGAAATCATAGCTTTTATCTATACATAGTTTATGACCTCATAAGTATGTTGAATGATTTTGCATGGATCAATACATACTTGATATATCCATAGTTTAGTTGTTCATTTCATTGGCATGATTCACTTTGATTAATGGTATTGCATTGATCTCTCACATCACTATACTGGAACTCATTGGACTATTTTGCTAAACAGATTTGAACCATGATAAACTATGTATAGGTCAACTATGTATAGATAAAAGCATGATTGCCATGTTTTGCTATTATGATTGGCACTATAATATATACAAGTAATCACATGATCACATACTGGAATTCATTATTGAGCACATATTGATTATGTATAGATAAAAGCCATGATTGCCATTGATCTATACATAGTTGATCCATACATAGTTTATGATTTGGCTCTATTTAATGGTATTGCATTCATCTCTCACAGCAGTACACTAGAACTCATTACTGGCAAGAAATTGTTACAAAGTTTAGTTGTTCATTTCACTGGTATTGATCTCTCACAACACTATACTGAAAGTCATTAGTGAGCATATATTGACTATTTTGTCAAACAGATTCTAAACAAACTGTTACAGCATATATTGGACTGTTTTACTAAACAGATTTGAACCATGATAAACTACGTATAGGTCAACTATATATAGATAAAAGCCATGATTGCCATGTTTTGCTTGATTGGCACTATGATATATACAGGTAATCACATGACCACACACTAGAATTCATTATTAAGCACATATTGAGCACATATTGATTATGTATAGATAAAAGCCATGATTGACATTGATCTATACATAGTTGATTCATACATAGTTTATGACTTGACTCTATTTATTGGTATTGCATTCATCTCGCACATAAGTATACTAGAACTCATTACTGGCAAGAAACAGTTAGAAAGTTTAGTTATTCATTTCACTGGTATTGATCTCTCACAACACTATACTAGAATTTATTAGTGAGCACAAGTTTATGACTTGGCTCTATTTAATGGTATTTCATTCATCTCTCACAACAACATACTAGAACTCATTACTCGCAAGAAATTGTTACAAAGTTTGGTTGTTCATTTCACTGGTATTGATCTCTCACAGCACTATAGTGGAATTTATTAGTGAGCACATATTGACTATTTTGCTAAATAGATTTAAAACAAACAGCCAAAAACTATTACAAAGTTTAATTTTTCATTTCACTGGTATTGATCTCTCACAGCACTATACTCGAATTTATTAGTGAGCACATATTGACTATTTTAAAAACAGATTTGAAACAAACAGTTACCACATATATTGACTATTTTAAAAATAAATTTGAAACAAACAGTTACGTTTGAATGAACCAAAAAAACTTAAAAAAATCCAGTATGCAAAGGTGGGTGTGAGAGGAGAACCATTTATAGCCACCGCTGTTCAAAGTGGAGAAGAGAAATCGCAGAAAATGCCACGGCCACAGGAAACCACGACCACAGAAAACCCACAAACCAGAAACCCTCGCAAACCACGGCCACAGAAAACCCACAAGCCCAACAAACGTAGCAAACCAGAAACCCTCGCCTTCGCACAACAGAGCACGAAAACAATACAACCGTCGTCTTCCAAAATTCCCAATTTGTTCTTCCAAAAACCTAAGGCGGATTCGGCGGACCCGACGATTTATTCAAACGCATTCATAAAAACCCAAAACCTGGTTTTCATTTCAACTTCCACCTATTTCTTGGAAGAAATTTCTTCCAATTTTTGAGCGAAATTGGCAGATGAAACCCGAAACCGGATTATGCGTTTGATGAACCAAACGCCACCGTTTTCTTCCATAACCTGGTTTTGGCGCTAAAAACCCTATTCCGTGCCCGGTATTCCCATAACCAAATGGGGCCGATGAGAATGGTAACCCCAACATCTTCTTCTGCAAAAACATTTCGATATTTTCCCACCTTTTAGCAAAACATGCCAGCTGTCCATCTGCAGTAACGGTAACTCCAATATTTTGCTTTGAGACTCGCTCCTTCTCTCGCATAGAAACTTGCAATGCCTTCTGTTTGGGCAGTGCAAACATGACAGCATTCATATTTGGCAGTGAGACGGTAACCATCGATCATATTTTGTGAGCAAAGCCTTGCAATGATATTATTAAAGGACTAAATGAAACAATTTTATTGGCTCTTAGTAAGAGTTTTAATCACCATTTAAGTTCCAACCCTAGGCAAAAGCTGCCTGCCGGGACAGGAACTAATAATAATAATTGCCGGACCGTAGTATAGCGCAACTTGTTTGTTGTTTGCATAGAGACCAAGGCCGAACAAATGCAAAACAAAACCTAGTAAACATTAGCCCCCACCGTATACTTTAACCCATGCTTTCGAGTCTTTTTCATTATGTAATATGTTTTGAAGTTGATTTTTCTTTACATCTGCCAAACAACAATTACTTCTGTGATCTCTCCTATTGTAATGAGCGTACACTAATGTTCATTTTGGAAAGGGAATTATAGGACTAATCTCAATCAATGTAACAGGTCTTTGAAGTCGAGTAGAATTTCTCCTTAGCAAGGAAATTTCATTACTTCTGTCAATTTAACTCTACATAGCAAGGAAATTTCCATTGGCTTGCAGAAAATGGATATTCATTGACCAGAGATTATGATTTCAACCGTTCATTGAAAAACTATGGAAATTGAGCTACACAAACCACTCAAATACTGTGGATTTCTATTAAATTACCATGTTCGCCTGCATTAAACCTGAAAGAGGCTCTGTTCATTTCTGCGAAAGCAATTTTCTTATTGGAACTCTATCCGGCAATCATGCTTCGCCCTGATTTCGCTTTCTTTCTATGTGCTCTCACAATTTTACTTTTCATGCTTCCGCTGTACTGCACTTCTCTCTCGGAAGACGGAGTAGTACTCTCTAAAATGAAAAAGGGAGAATGGGTGGACTCCTTTAGTGCTCTGAGTGACTGGAACGAGTCTCACAGAAATCCATGCGCCTGGAAAGGAATTACCTGTGATGCATTAAATAGCGTGACCACTGTTAATCTCACGGGTGCCTTGATTTGTGGCAATCTGACTTCAGCTGTATGCGGCCTTCCTAATCTCACCGCCTTCATCCTCCAAGGAAATGATTTCAGCGGTCCTTTCCCAACCAGCCTCTTACATTGCAAGCGTTTGAGGAAGCTCGATTTGTCCAGTAACCACTTCTCTGGACCGCTGCCTGCTCGTATCTCCGAATTAAGGGAGTTGAGAGAATTGAACCTATCATACAATGCTTTCAGTGGCTCTGTTCCTCCAGCCTTTGGAATGCTGCCAAAATTGGAAGCTCTCTTCTTCCACGACAATCGTTTGAGTGGGGCGTTCCCTAATTTTGTAGGGAATTTGACGTCTCTGAGGAATTTCACCATTGGCGGCAATCCTCTTCATCCCAGTGTTGTACCGACAGAGCTCGAGAATTTGAAGCAGCTGCAACAGTTATTGCTTTATAATTGTAGTCTTGAAGGCCGAATCCCAGCATTCTTGGGCAATTTAACGCATCTGGAGTTGTTGGATATGCGGCACAACAATCTCTGGGGCGAGATTCCTGCCAGTTTAATGGGGCTCTCAAATTTGAGAGAACTGGTTTTGTATGAGAACCACTTGTCCGGACAAATTCCGGCGAACATTGGCCAACTGAGAAGATTGACCTATCTGGATCTCTGCACCAACCAGCTTCACGGCACAATTCCCGCCAGTATTACCGATCTAACATATCTCTGTGAGCTTCAGTTGAGCGAGAATCAGATTACGGGACAGATACCTGCTCGGCTCGCTAGGCTACGCTACCCGACCACCTTGATGCTGCACGACAACAAACTCGAGGGATTGTGGCCCCAGAGTTTTGGCGCGTACTCTGCTTTTGTTCAAGTCGACGTGACCAATAACAAATTGGAAGGCCCTCTGCCAAAGAATCTGTGCATGGGAGGAGCCCTCTATTCTTTGACTGCCTCTTCAAACAATTTCAATGGCTCCCTGCCTTCCTCATATGGAGACTGCCAATCTCTACAGTATCTCTACCTCGACGACAACCAGCTGAGTGGTGAGATACATCGTGACGTATGGAGTGCATTCAATATCAAGGAGCTGCGTCTTCACGACAACAAGTTTGAAGGAAAGATTCCACCTGCAATTGGCGAAGCGAAGAATCTGACTCGATTGTGGATAGGCAACAACCAGTTCGAGGGAACAATCCCTGCTCAAGTTGGGCAGCTGATAAATCTCCTTGTGTTTGAAGCAAGTGGCAACCGGTTGGAAGGAATAATCCCTTCCCAATTTGGAGAGCTGAGAAATCTCACGGAGTTCAAAGTGAGCAACAACAGATTGTCGGGCTCTATTCCCCGCGAGCTCGCAAGCTTAAGTTTTCTTAATATTCTCCAGTTGGACAACAATTTTCTGTCAGGAGAAATCCCCGGGGAAATATTGCTGCACAAGAAGTTATATGAGCTCAATTTGAGTTACAATCGACTCACAGGGGAGATCCCAGCATTTCGGAGCAACATTGACAGTCTCGACTTGTCGAACAATTTACTGTCTGGAGGAGTGCCTGCCGAATTGGGACAATTGAAGCCCCGCGCTTTCAATTTATCGAACAATCAGTTGTCTGGGCGCGTTCCTGAAGGTCTGGACAATTCGGCTTACAAGGAAAGCTTTCTGGGCAATCCGAGACTATGCGGGGGTCGGAATTTGATGCTACCTCCATGTTCCTCTCCACCTCAGAGATTGGCAACCATTCTGTTGCCGACTCTACTGACAGTAATTACCCTAACCTTGTGCTCCAGTTGTCTGTGCTTTTGGTGTCTCGGGAAACCAAGTGATGCGCCTGGATCGTGGAAAATGACTTCGTTTCATTCCACACGAGTGAATGATTCATACATCCTCCGGAATTTGAAGGAAAGAAACGTGATTGGATCCGGGAGTTCTGGAAAGGTTTACAAGGTCACTATGCAGAACGGGCAGGCGGTAGCCGTGAAGAAGATGAGGAAAAGAAGCAGATCAAAAGGAGATCATAAGAGAAGAATTGAAAAGGAGGAGAATAACTTTTTGGAAGTGGAGGTGGATACATTGGGATTGATCTGCCACACCAACATCCTAAATCTGCTCTGTCTCATATCAAGTGAGCAGTCCGATTTTAAGCTGTTGGTATACGAATTCATGCCCAACGGAAGCTTGTTCGACTGTCTACATGGTGGCCCAGGAAATATGCAAGAAATGGTGCTGCCATGGAATATACGTTATCAGATCGCTCTTGGCGCAGCTCGAGGGCTTTGTTATATGCACCACGATTTCTGTCCTCCACTGATGCACAGGGACGTGAAATCTAGTAACATCTTGCTGGACGGGAACTTTCTGCCCAAAATTGCAGATTTTGGAGAATCCATAGCGCTCGATAGGTTGGGCGATGAGCGTGTTGTTTCTAGTTATGTAGGGTCGCATGGATATATAGCTCCAGGTATGAACGCTTTGTCTCACTGAAATTTACTTAATAATTTAGTTATCCTTGATAGAATATGTGATTCTCTGATCTAGATCTATTTATACAACTTTTCTGGGTGAAACTGTGGCATGTAGACTACGCGGAGAGGTTAAAGGTGAGCGAGAAGAGTGATGTATACAGCTTCGGAGTGGTGATGTTAGAGCTGGTGAGCGGAAAGAGAGCGACGGGAGAGGCGGAGTATGGAGAGGGGGTGAACATAGTGGAATGGATACAGAGCAGAAATTTGATGGGAGTAGTGGATGAGCGCATAGCGGACGCTAATTGCGTAGAACAGATGATGCGCGTCTTACGCGTGGGTTTGATGTGCACTGATAGGGTGCCCAACCGACGGCCTTGCATGAGAAGAGTCGTTGAGCTTTTGGTTGCCTGCGGAGAGGTTAAATCAACATTTCACCGTATGGAAAGTATTAATTGGATTGCCGACTGCGACAGCGACGACGAAGCAGTTTACTTTGCAGATTGATATACAAAACAATGGTCCAGTTTTCCCCTTCCAATCAATCCTACTTGGATTTCTGCCATGTGCCACGATTAGGCAGCTCTTCTACTTGTGTGTATTGTACATCTTTCTACTTTGTGTATTGTACATCTTAGTCTTTATGTGGGTATTTTCCAATGTAGTTAGTGGGATGTAGCTATCTTTCACACAAAATGTATCTTTGATAAAAATTCTAAAAATTGAAAACATCAATGGGCACTTGGTCAACTGGTGAAGTAGAATGGTTCATAAAGAGCCCACAAGGAATTGAGTCTTGCTGATTGGTAGCTTGTGGGCCTTGTGCCTTCGCTGGGTTGCCTCACAAGTAATCCAAAACAACAACAAAATTAAGAAAAATTCCCCAAAATGTTCGACTTTTGATACATTAAAAGCATATAGTGTTTTAACATTTTACATTATTATAACATAGTGTATTTTCTTGAAATTTCAGCATGTGTTCTTCATATCCAAAACAACAAAATTAAGAAAAAATCCCCAAAATGTTTGACTTTTGGTACATTGAAAGCATATAGTGTTTAACATTTTACATTATTAAAATATAGTGCATTTTATTGAAATTTCAGCATTTGTTCTTCATGATGTGTATATTTTGTACTCGAAAACAACAACAAAATTGAAAAAAAATCCACAAAATGTTTGACTTTTGGTACATTAAAAGCATATAGTGTTTTACATTTTACATTATTATAACACAATGGTTTTACCTAAAATTTCAACATTTGTTCTTCATGATCTGTATATTTTGTAATCCAAAACAACAACAAAATTGAGAAAAAATCTCCAAAATGTTTGACTTTTGGTACATTAAAAGCATATAGTGTTTAACATTTTACTTTATTATAATATAGTGGATTTTACTGAAATTTCAGCATTTGTTGTTCATGATCTGTATATTTTGTAATCGAAAACAACAATAAATTTGAGAAAAAATTCCCAAAATGTTTGACTTTTCGTACATAAAAAACATATGGTGTTTAACGTTTTACATTATTATAACATAGTGGATTCTCTTGAAATTTTAGCATTTGTTCTTCATGATCTATATATTTTGTAATCGAAAACAACAGTAAAATTGAGAAAAATTTCTAAAATGTTTAACTTTTGGTACATTAAAAACATATAGTGTTTAACATTTTACATTATTACAACTATTTGCAGATATAAAAATAGACCACTATTGTCTCAAAGGAAAAGTATGTGTTTTAGATGTTTGGAATGTATGGTTTCATTAATGATAAATTAGTTTACTCTAGATGCTTCTAAATCTGATTGTGTGCAAGTTTTTCATCATCACACTTTATGATCCATTAATTTCTCTCTCTTATTTCTCTTGTATCGATGATGGATCTTTAAGTGTGATCCAAAATGTTGATAAAAAACACACAAACAATTAGATCTAGAAATATTCAGACTATACCTATGGATTGTGGAAATTGGTATATTGTATAAATAAATTAGTTACTAGTACTTGTGCTTTATTAGATTCAAGGGATAAGCCAATAGGAAATTAAATATAGAATTTAAATTCATTTTACTCTGATCCATTTGCAGAAAATAAAAAGTTCAAATTTTATATAAAAATATTAATTTTCTGTAATAATGAAACTATTAATAAAGAAATTTTTTATTAAATATTTCTAATAAATTTTACTAGTAATTATCCTTTCATAAAAATAATAAGAGGTCATGCACCAAATATTATTTTTGGAATAAAATCAAATTGAATGTGAGAGACTTGCACTAGTAAGATTTCTAATATAAGCATTTGTCAAGATAGTGAGGTTTTGTGACTTGTAGATATTGCATCTATGGTTTTAATGGATTGAAGATATCACATTGATAAAAAAAAAATCATAGGAATGTATGTAAAATGTGCAGACATCAAACAAGGGTGTACAAATAACATGATATAATTTAATATTACTTTATGGAATACATTAATTTAGTGATAGATAATTTAAAATTTATTAGAAAGGAATTACAAAACATCGAATTTAAAACATTCAATCAAATGCATTATATAAAAGCTTGAAGAATAAAGAGGAGGCACATAATTAAGTTGTGAACATGATTTGTAAATTGAGAGTGTATAGGTATCAGATCATCAGATCCTTTTAGTTCATCCTCACATGCCTTGGTTAATTTTAGTCCTCAAAGTTTTCATATTGCACATAGAGCAAAGCTACTTGAATTCTTATTTTTAAATTTATGGTTTGATAACAAATGTATGTTGCCAACTTCTAAAAAAGATATTGAATTCTTGGACTTTTTTTTTTTGTTCCTGCTACTTTTTATTACAAACTTGTATTTGCAAAAATGGAAAAACTTGTGTTTAGAAAACAATAAAATAAAATGTGTAAAATGCATAATCGATGGTCTAAAGATTTAAAAGTAAAAGGACCTTGTTGGTGGAGTGTATGTGAATCTCAATTTGTTGCTCTAAAACAAAATACAATTAGTGTATGTTTATACAAATATCAAATAATTATTTTTAAAATGGAAAAAAGAGAGAAAAGAACATGATAACCATTTTTTTTTGTTCATTTCTTATGGATCAATTCTAATATCTATTATCAACAATTATATTGTAGATCCATTATACTTAAGTTATTAATAATTAAAAGGTTGACCAAGCTTGTCTCTCAATTGTTCTTCTCTACTCTTGTTTTCTAACATTATATCACGAGATCCTTTTAGTTCATCCTGACATGCAAGGGTTAATTTTCATCCTTAAACTTTTCATATTGCACATAGAGCAAAGCTAGTTGAATCCTTATTTCTATTTATGGTTTGATAAAAATGCATGTCATCCACTTCTAAAAGTGATATTGAATTCTTGGACTTTTTTTAATCCCTGCTACTTTTCAATACAAACTTATATTTGCAAAAATGGAAAAAAAATGTATTTAGAAGATAATAAAACAAAACGTGTAAAATGCATAATGAATGACTTAGAGATTCAAAAGTAAAAAGACCTTGTTGGTGGAGTGTACATGAATCTCAATTTTTTGTTGTAAAAGAAAAAATATATAATTAGTATATGTTTATACAAATTCCAAATTATTATTTTAAAAATGAAAAAAGAGAGAAAAAAAATGATAACCATATTTCTTGGTTTTGTTAATTTCTTATTAATTAATTATAATATCTATTATCGATACTTATATTAAAGTTCCATTATACTAATGCTGAAAAAATAATTGAAAGGTTTCCCAAGCTTGTCTCTCAATTGTTCTTCTCTACTCTTGTTTTCTTACATTATGTAACTCTTGCTACAAGATTAGGACTAATTTCCTTAAGATGCATCTTAATATTGGTTATATCATTCGTGGTGATGAAAGAAGGGATGATTTTTTTTTATCATCACTTTAACATGGATCCTATCAAAGTTGTGATAAGTCCTTTTCTTAGTTATCTTAGCTACTACTAAGAAGGTACCAAAAGACTCCATAATAGCTAAAAAATCCTCAAACTTTTAGAATTCTAAGGGGAGAATTTGAAGGCATATACAAGTAGGAATAACTATCCCTAGATTCTTTTAAGAATTAAAATTGGGTTTTCATTTGCAAAGAGAAAGTAGATCATGACAGTTACTCCCATGGGTCCAACCTCCTATTAAAAAATTCTTATTAAGAAAAAAGAAAAGAAAAAAGCTACTGGACATGTCATTAATCATTACACTACACATGATATTCCATTGAGAAGAAACCCATTTCATTAACTATTCAATAAAATAAAAAAGGAGAGGAGCTTATCAACTAAATATAAGTTTAACTCTTCCATTATCTCTTTTAAGATCTTATCAAGAACCTGAACATTAGTCCCATTAACCTTGCAGGAAGTGTTGTATTGGGAAAAATAGGTTGAGTTTTATTTTTTTATATCAACTAGCACCCAATGACCTGGCCACATAGGTAAATCAGTGATTGTATTATTATCATGCATAAAATTCATGTAACTTCATGAAGTTACCATCATCTTTCAAAATGATATTATCATATTGCTAGGTATCCTTCCATTCCCTTGGACACACCAAAATTTTCTTGAAGGATGACAAAAAGAATGGAGGATTGTGTTGAGCACCACATTAACAAAGATCCTATAAACTTAGTATATTTGTGAATTTTTTAAATCTATCTCAGCTATAGACAAGAGAATACCAAAGAAATTGATAATAGCTTGAAAAAAATCCACAAAATATTACAACTAGAAGGAGAGACTTGGCATGAAAATCCTGGTAGGAGCAGCTTCACCTTGTAATCACCTAAAAATGCGTTGATAGACTTGAAACCGTATTTTATCCTAATCTAGATATGCTCCTAATTATGCCAACCCAATTACTAACACAATTCATCAAATCTACCATCAAATAGTCAATGTCAATCAATTAGTTCCTAAATCAAGCATCAAATGGCCTAATCTATTTAAATAAATCAAAATTTAAATACACTTGGCTAAGTTAATTAATAAAAAGGTATTAATAGGCCAAAACCTACAACACAATGGTATTTTTTTAGCCTCTTATCCGAATTAAAAAAAAGCAAATAAAGTAAAAATAAATTTATAAACCCCACTAAAAGATCTATCATATTAAAGGGTACAAATGGGCAAGAAAAGGATACATGGACCAATTAGGGTGAATCACATGGATCATTCCATGGTACATCCTAACCCTCCCTCAACTATGAATCTCAACCCCTCATTTGACCTTAATTCCTATAAATAAGATGGATTTGAAGCTCAAATAGTTCTCCTCTAATTTTCATGGTTATGATGCCAAATTCATGGTCCTCTCTCATCTAGATGTCTTGTTGTGATGCTGAAGTCATGGCCCTTATATTTAGATTTGCATTGTCATCATAGTGAATTACTAGCTTACTTGCATTGTATTTGTTCAATTCTTAGTAATTAGAACACAATTTCATTCAATTTGGTAAATGAAAAAAGTATTTTCACTCATATTTCATAAATTTGATTGAATCTCTCATATTAGGCACATATTGTCCAGTGATTCAGAACTCAATTCTAAGGGAAATTAGGCTCTTGATCACACCTTTCCTAATTAGATAAGGATAGGATGATTTCTAGAGTTTTTTGTGCTTTCCTTTGATCTATTTGATGTACTAATCCTAATTATTTAACATCCTATTGAAGTCTTTTGTATTCATAGGTACTACATTTTTGACACACAAACCTAAACCTTTTTTATCATCAAAATTGGTTTTCCATTTTTAAAGAGAAAGGATATATTGAGAATTACTCCCATAGGGACAAGGATGCACCATACAAACATAAGGTGAATCTTCCTTATTAATAAAAAGGAAAGAAAAAAAAGTTCTCATAGACATATTATTGGTCCTTAAAATTCCATTAAGAAGAAAACCATTTCATTAACTAGTTCATAAAAAGGCACAAGGAGAGGAAGTTACTCACTCTAGAGAGATATAACTTTTATTGTATCTTTCATGATATCATTAGGATCCTAAAAAATAGTAACATACACCAAGTAGGAAGTGTCATAAGAGTTAGTAGAGGTTAAATTTCCCATTTTGTATTGGTTGACAGCCAACAACTTGTCCACATAAGTGTTTAGCATATTCTAATAAAAATGAGTCTAAGGAAATGCAAGGACAACCAAGAAGATGATGATGACCTTCCTAGCCCAAACCAATTAAAAACTCCAAATCCTAGCTCCCTTAACCAAGACCTGTAGTGAGATCTACTGTATAGGAAAGGAGGGTGAGTAAGCCATCTTACAGTTGCCACCCACATATCCCATCAGTGTGTTGATATATAACTAGAAATAAACAAGATGTCAAAAAATACATTACTAATATGCACTAACTATAAAAGATAGACTTGAAGGATACCTATGTTATTCTATTGATAGTCGCATCCTACCTTTTATCAAATAAATATAAAAGAACAACAAAATAAACTGTATATAAGTTTTTTTTTGTTGATAGTTCTATTAAAAGGTAGAAATTTTAATATCTAAAGTTCCACTTTTTTTTTTTTCTATTATTCATCATATCAAAATTATTCAAATGTATTTTATCTTCTTGAATGTCTTTACCATAGAACCATTCCCGCAATGATCAAATTTTGATTTTTCTAAACAAAATGTTCAAAAAATATATTAATTTTTAAGGATATGTTTATGATAAAAGGTGCGTGCAATTGTATTTTTTCTTACATCAATCTAGATGAAGTGAAGCAAGGAGATAGTGAAAGGAGGAAACACTATAAATGATCTTGTCTTATTTGCTTGGTTTGACTATGAATTAAAATAGACTAGAAATGGATGTGTGTTTCAATGTTTATCTCTATGCTGACTATGAAGTAGTGCCTTCAACACTACAAGAGAGATGCAAATGTGCCTTGTTCTCATAACATGGAGATACAATTTTCCTAGAGATTGATGAAAAAATGGAATGTGAGTACTATTGTATATCTTTCTGCACCTTCTATGGCAATTCATCAAATTTAGCGATCTCTAGTGAACGTGGAGCATTGGAGTTGTGATAATGTGCAAGTAAAATGACTTCCTTGGAGACTAGCAGGGACATCGAATGTAACTATTATTGTCACAAAAGCTTGCACCCTTTTCCAAAGTTTTTATCTAAGGACAACCTTGTGAAACTTAGAAACAACCTCCAAGCTATGAGACTTGAACTATGAGGTTGACACTTCGAAGAAGGCTGAATTCCTCTACTATTAGGACGTACTTAAACTATTCTTGAAGGGAAAAGGGAGAAGGAATACATGAAAATAGCTACCTAATCTATTCTAAAGAGGTGATGCTTCGAAATAGGGTGTTTAGACCAAACTTTTCCCATTCATGCACAATACCATTATTATGATAGTCCAAAAATATATGGATTCAGACTTGCTTTAATCTATTAACTACATAGAGATCAAACAAACACATGAGTGACACACGGAAAAAATGCTTCAATTCTTATCATTGATGGGCCAACAGAGATACACAAATGCAGATCATAGATATCCACAATACATCAAAGAGAGGCAGACAAAGGTTGCATAGTACAACAATGGTTAAAGGAGATAAGATAGAATGTCATACAATTTAGAGGCAAAGAGAGAATTTATAGTAGCATGCCAAGGCAATGCCAAAGAAATAGAGAAGATCTAACCCTAAGAAAGAGTACAACATTTTCTTTTATAGTGCAAGCATAACTTAGATAACTTCCATTCTAAGATAAAATTCAACCACTACAATCAAATCTACAGATAATAATCACTACAAAACTGAAAAAGATTTGAACACAAATCCATGTATGAGAATATAACTTCTTCACCAAACAAAGCTCTAAGAGGTCAGGAGCGACAATTATTAACTTCTGACTGAATGGATGGATCAACAGGTGGTAGTGAAATATGTCTTTGCATTTATTAGTCCTAGGGAATGATGAAAGTGGTTGTAGGAGATTGAAAAGATTGGATTCAACATCAAGGAGCTACTTCTATTGCCATCAACTTGCCAAATCGACTGTGTTATTTGGTTAGCTAGAGTTATCCATCAAGCCTTGCCATGTGGACCAAATATCTATCATCATTTTACTAGTCTGGAAGTAGTTAATTTTATATCTCATGTTTGACCAGCTATGATTGCAACCTCCCAACCACTTTTCCTTACTAATAATTCTTGCTTGTGAAACTGCAACCCACTTATTATCATTTCTTCATAGCCCACCTCTAGGATTTTCCATTAATTTTTGCAACCTTGTGAAGACTAAGATCTTAACTGCACCCATATTATTGCCACATTAACTCGAGGCTCACCTCCTATCCTTGCAACCAAGCACACAATAGATAATCGTGTGATCGCAACTCAAATCTTAGCCTCCTCTTAACTTGTTGCGACCATGTGCTAGCCATAGATTTTAAGGATCTAATGGTGCAAAGCATGTTATTGAAACACTGAAGGCTTGCCCCTTTCGCACTGCCATGACTTGAGCCATGGTATGTTAACATAATTGTATGATTAGTCGATAAAAAAGTGAAGTAGGCATTTGCCACCCTAGCCTTGGTTAAGCCCACTAATGCTGTGATGATGTGAATCATAAAGAAATCATGCCTCCACAATTCTGACTTTGGTTAGCACTTAACCAACTATGACCTTGCTAATCACATGGTCATGACTAAAACAATTATAAGGCATGATATGAAATAAGGAATATAGCCAATATTAAATCATTTCATGAAAAAGCTCTAGGTGATCGTTGAATGGTTTATCAATTAAATTTGATTATTTGGCGAGAGGGCATTTTGGTTAACAACTACCTTTGTAAATGTTTGTGCATCTTGTATGATATTTCTATAATGCCCCACCCAGAGATCCTTGGAACAAGGATGAAATACAAGCCAAGATATATTTTTCTTTAAAAAATTATGAGTGCACATGAAAACATCATATATAGATCACATCGATCGCAACAAAAGACTTAACCACCATCCTAACAACCAACAAACCTCTTGATGCCACTACCCAAACTGATACAAGACAATGAGAAATAGAAATGCAAAATGAAAATAGAAAAAAGAATCTAAGATCTTCCCAACCAAGGAAAATTAAGTCAACCCAATGGGTACTAGAATTAGCAAAAATCGATCCCCAAAACTAATAGAGACACCTCCTTTTTTCATGTGAGGACCAACATTAGACAAATTTTCACATGAAGATGTGCAACATGCCACACAAGAAAATACCTTTCTGCATGAAGATGTACACCAATGACATGAGGAAGTGCTTGGTCGTACAACCAAGACACCCAAAATAAGTGTAGGGTTTCGCATGAGAAACTACCAAGCCACGCGAAGAAACCCAATACACCAAGCGAGATCTTGCATCCTCCCATGAGAAAGTGCAATCTCATGGAAGATCTCAAGACAACATGCTAGAAATAAAACTAGTAAAAAGCTAAGAAAACTAGGTTACAAGTTCCTTCACATTGGGGAGTACTAGATGCACATTTCAAGGCAAGAACACTCAACAAAATAGTTAAAGATGGAAACACAATCAATCCATCTAACAAGAAGTGAAGGGAAAGTACAGAAGGAAACATCACAATGTACTGAAAGAAACATCACACTCAACAGAAATAACATCACGATGAGTGGTACTACCACTAGCACATTTGAGCCCATTTTTCAATCATTATTGGTTGAAATTTCAACACAGGTTGGTCAAAATTTGGACCAACCAATTGGTCAAAAAATTTCACATCAAAATTTCGATCAACATACTGGTTGGTCAAATTTTTTACCAATCTATTAGTTGAAAACCTTCCAGAGCCATGGTGCAAGTTCTACCAGACAGTGGTCAAAATTTTGACCAATGCTTGGTCAAAAACTACTAAGTAGAAAATAGCTAGGCGTTGGTTGAAATTTTGACTGATGATGGTAGAAAATACCCATGTGTTGGTCCAAATTTGAATCAATGATGGTAGAAAACTACCAGGCATTGGTCAAAATTTTGACCAACACCTGGGCATAAATTTTTTCAGGCATTCTATAAAATAGTTCACATGCCTTGTGTATGATTTGACATTTTGCATGCATCTTGCACTCTGTCATTCGACTAATGATGGATTATAGAGAGTGATCTAAAACAATGATGCTAGAAAAATACACACAATCAAATCCAAAATAAAATTGCATTACAAATAGATTGTGGAAATCTAATATTGTTAATTTTGCATGCATGTCTACTAGGACAATCACAACTTAAACATATATTTCAGATCACTCTCTATAATCCATCATCAACCAGATGAGAGAGTGTGGGATGCATGAAAAATGTCAAATCATATGCAAGGCATGTGAACTATTTTATAAAATGCCTAAAAAAAACCAATAGTAACTAATGAAATCACTTTCCATACAAATAAAGACATGATTATCACCTTTTTCCATACGTAAAGAAGGTCTGCATCGTACCAGTTTATAGCCCTTGCTTCCTTTACATCAAAAACTTCTTCAATCCCATTGTCAAAGGTGAAAGTAGCATTAGCATTTTCATGGTCACTTCCTATCAAATTGAGCTATACTTTATTAAATTTTAAATTCTAATTGCTTATACTTACTAGCTATTTTTACTAATAGCTACAATCTTTACCGCAAGAAGCAAAGTATAGATTACCTCAACTCTTTATGTAGGCTTTGAAGCAACACTTTTAACAATTTGAAGTAGAGGCTCCATCAAGGGTTGCATCTAAGAAATCAATCATGTAATCTAATAGCTTAAAACTCATATCCATAACAGATGTAATAAATCTCTAAAAATTGATCTATAAAATATTAAAATCATTGTAATGTAAAACTTAACCCAAAGAGTTTGAATAGCTAAATTTACCAGTATCAGAATGATGTAACAAGTAGGGTGAATGTTATTCAAAACACAATAAGAGTTACAAACTTAAGCAGTTTAGGCAATCTAGCCCATCAACCATGTCAATACTTCAAGGATTTGGTTTGTTAAGACTATCTTCAAGGCTCCCTAAATGAAGGATTTGGCTTCATAAACTATAAAACATTTGAACTCAAGGATTCTAAGACTGCAACACAATTTCAATACCCCAATACAACACTCTCTCAAATTGTTCCAACATTCCAATTCTTTACCCTTTAGGCCTACTGCATATTTGAAATGGGGATGACTTTGGTTTTTCCCAAGATATGTGACAATGTAATGATACTCACTAATGCCTTATTTGGTGTATTACAACATATCATGGATTTCCTCATGTTTTTTTTGGATTAGCACAACTACCCTTGACTAGTACCCTATTTTTATGCATAAAAATGACTACTTTTCCAAAGAAATTATCATCAAATGATATCCAATCAACCCCAACTCCTGTAGAGTGACTCATTACCTCTTCAATTGCTTAATCCCAAAAGGAATTTCTCTCCAATATCCTACAACATCAAAACCTCCAAACTAGCACTCCCAAACCCTTGAACTAAGGCTTCCTCAATCCCCCAATTACACACACTTCCAATCCCAATTAACAATGGATTCGCCTTCACATGAACATTGTTCAATGTCTCTAGTCATCAAATAGACCCCTTGTTCAAGTAGAATGTCTACTATTGTACCCGATCATGCATTTTTAATGCACTATCATGTTGTTGTTTAACTGAGATCACTCCTATCTTGTTTAATCCTACATGTGCCTGGTTAGTAACTTATAATACATGTAAATTCTAGTCATTTCATGAATATCGAGCCCCCATACTCATGGAATGATTTCCATTATTCTTAAATTCTATTCCAACAAGTAAATAGTTAAAAGAAGTCACTGGTTCTACAACTGGTGTGACATAAAGTTTAACACAATGTGGAAAACATCAATTAGAAATGTGGATGGTTAATAACTCCTATCAATGCATTAATAAAGCAAACTAAATTGATTTGAGACTCCAAAGGATCAAGGAAATCTTGTAGAAATTGAAGTTTTATTGCTTGTGGTATTACACCAGTCCGTGATGCAGAAGCTTCTAATATACCCTAAAGGAACCCTATTCAACTCGAGGATTCAACAACATCTTGGAATCTCTTCAAGGAACTAGAGTTCAACTCAAGGTTCTATAAGAAGTCCCCGACTTTGGGATATCAACCAACACTACTCTATAACAGGTTCACTGCCCTGATTCATTTTAAATAGCTTTCAAATCTATATCTCACAATAGCAGGCTCAACTCAATATAACAATATCAGCTTCGTATTACCTCATGTGACTTTCACTAAATCAAACTCACCAATTTGCAAATGAAAAAACCACTACACAAGATCTCCTTTGTGGACAAATAAGACAATGTTTCTCGAGGCATAACCAACTTCATTGACGTCTTGGATTTATCAAGACCCGATCGTACATATCGCAGGGCCAGTTTGGATCCATCTTAATATCTTATCAACATCAAATGCGAATCCAAAACATTAAAAGCTTTTCATACCTTGCTGTCAGTTTTCCACCTGTTTCATGCCGAATGCCAAAAGCGCTGACACCTTATTCTACCACCTTTTTACAAACAAACTGCATTTTCAACCCTCAGACAGTAATCAGGTTTCCCTTCATATTATTGATTTACAAATCAAGAAATTTCCATTGGTTCTCTTAACCAATTCTTCTTTCTTACAAACAGTTATAGAAGCCGATAGTTATGGGAAATGCAAAGGAAAACAACAAACCCATACATGTTTGCTCCATCATCTCAATCGAGATTGATATAAAGAAAGAATCATCCCCAACAGTAATGATACAACATCAAACTTCACACAGCCGACTTCATAAAAATATTGAATACGAATTCTTGAAAAACTATTGCTATACTCAGCCAAACATGAAACAATACAACAAATTATTCACTCAAGGAAACTCCTTTGATACTAAATCTTGAAACCGATTACTATTATCTTCTTCCACAACAATCCACCTCATATTTGTACCATGAAAAAGAACTAAACATAGCTAGTGCAATTATCATCAAAACTTCTAGAGGTCAAGACATCATTTGTGTCCTCGAAGAATGGTTTATCTAGTGAACCTATCAAGATAATTATAGAGCAACTAAAGAGGGCACCTATATCTACAAAAAATGAGGTTTCCATATGATACTTTATTCACAAAGCTAAAGAAAATCTAGTTAGAAGATGCAAATATGAGTTAAGCCATGACTATCCATATGAGTTAGGTGACAATGAGATGCAAATGTAGTAATTGAACTAGAAAACATGGATAATTTAGTTCATGGCCAGTGTAATTAGATCTTTTTTCAACACAAGATATGTGGTATTCAATGCGATTCATCATAGATATCTTAAGTACTCAAATGATTCAATAAATTAATACCCTAGGTTATCACATGCATATTAGAATTTACAAGCTTTGATGTTCATAAATTATATATCAAGAGCTTCTTTTGATGTTGCACCTATGTGGCATTTTCTTTTGATATGACAGAGGGTCAATTCATGCCTACAAGGATGAGGTGCAGCTAGAGCTAGATTGAACAAAAATTAGAAGATTGTGAGTTGATTTTGTAGGTCTATGAATGCTCAGCAGTCAGATCTCACCATTTCCATCTCAGGGCATTCCTTGATTAAAATAATTCTAGTCCATCATTTGTAATTGTTAAGCTCTTTGCTGATTACATTCTTTTATACCTCACAAGGTTCTATTATGAAGGTAGAAAATAAAAGCCTTCAGCCTCAAATAAATCATATCATTAAGTAAGATCTCAAACCAAAAAGGTTGTCTCTATAAATAAATAAATAAGCATTCATTTGTAAATAGACTTCAACATATAGTCTTTACAAACATAATTAAATTTATTGGTCAAACTAGGTCATTCCAAGGAGAATAAGTAATTTCACACTGCCTAAAACTCATTATTTGATACATATTGAAAAACATTACTAACAAGTCATAAACCAAACAAATGACAGTTGAATCATATACAATAAAAGATTAGATGACTTCAAAAAATTTCTTGAAGAGAATGTTATTATACATTCTCCTTGAGTAGGACCACATGTTATATTATTTGTATCTAGACAAATAGGAAAAACTGAGAATAATGTATGCATTGACAATGTCAATTTGAGACAAAATTCATGAGTGCCCTATGTTATGCCTCATTCACAATCTGTAAAGCTATAAGCATTAAACACAAAAAGAGAATGTTGAACCAAAAGAAATAAATGCTTCCAAAAAATATATATTTTTCTAGTTAGTTTAATCATTAACAAGCCAAAATATGTATTGGTACACTTCAGAGACATTATTTGACTTATACATGCAAACCTCTCATAGACTGGAACCTTACACTACAATTTAATCATTAAAAAAAATACATGAGTTCAACCATCATTATCATCATCATTTATCTCTATAAAAATAACAAACCCATGAATTACACCATCAAAAGCCCATCCAATACTTATTCAAGGAAGGCCATAGTTGTAAGGGCATTCAAAGTAAGAACCTTTTGCATCGCATCCCTTAGACATTTTAACAACCCTTAATGTGTTGTCATCCTACACAAGACTTAAGAAACTATTGTTACAATTGAAATTTGAATTTAAAAAGCCAATCTGCAAGTAAGATATATATTTGTTGATTCAAATTCTCTTCATAACCCAACTTCATTAACTTTTATAAGGAGCAAGTGTTTCCTACGAATTCCTATGAATTGGAACTAATTATATGGATGATGGAAAACAAAATATAGAATAATACAATGAGAAACAAGAACATGAGTTAAGCAAGAAAAATTCTAATTTATTCATTCATAAATCTCCGTGAATGGATACATCAGCAACATAAAATTCTAGATTCCAAGTTGTGAGTAGTTGCATGACAATAAGACCTAGTCCACATATGCATGAAAAAATGTTAAAGCATTATGTGGAGGTGCATATATTACGTATCCCAACAATGGTGAATAGTACACTTTTGAATTTATATTCACAATGACAACAACTCAAAACTACAAATATCATCATGATCATCTTTAGTAGGCATGTGTGAAGCTGTTAAAATTCTTAAGATATATTTAAAATACTTGCACCTTGTATTGAAACTAGTTAATATAAAACCAATAATTTAATTATAAAATGTTAATATCAAAAACCTGAATCAAAAAATAGGGGATGGAAGAAATTCTTTAACTGCAAAGTGCAACAATTTTGAATGGGATATATATTATTATGGGAAACTTCTAGAATTCAGTAAGAAATTTTAACATATTAATAAATATATTTTCAAAACTTAGCAGTATCCATAACTTATAGTTAAAAGAAAATCAAAACAATCTTAGCTAAATGCTTTATAGAAGAAACCTCTACCCACAAAATCCTCTATAGAAGAGAAAGATCTCTCACATGCAATCTAGCTATAGTTTGGGGACATTATCTGAGTTATTCATACAAACCTCTCATAAGATGAACTTTTAAAGTGCAATAGAATTATAAACAGAAACTAAGGTCATCCAATGATGCTGATATAAAGGAGAGCTGAAATAGGGGAGCATAAAATACATTGGAACATAGTCAAGAGGTCCTGAGTATTAAATCTATGTTTTTCCTTATTGATTAGTAAATTCAAAGCATAGCATGAAATTTATCTTTATGACAGTCTTCCATACCAATAATAAACCAATAGATCCATGAAAGGTCTAATTTAAAAAATGAAAAAGAGAAACTCATTCTAAGATTTTTTCCACAACCAAGTTTGAGAAATACTCATTGCTAACTACTCAATCTAATAATAGAAATTATAGACTTGATATTGGCAAATTTATTTAGAAATACCCATCACTAACTACTAAATCTAACAAAAATAGCAGACTTGACATTGGCAACTTTAGCCAAAAATAGAATTATACTAATTACCAAGATTATAGGAAACCTTAAGGCATAAAAGACCATATACTAATTTAGTAATTAAAAAATGCAGTTTTTATCAGTGTGCAAATCATGGTATCCAATTTTAACCAAAAGTATCAAAACTAACCTTCACAAGATCCCCCAATTCCTAACTACACTCCAACTTGTCCTTAGCAAGCCAATTGTCCAAAAGGTTCTTTTTGTTCTGATTTACAATTAATCATGATAGTTTCAGAGACTCAAATGCATTTAGCTTTCCTTTTGTCAATAAAGTACCAAAATACTAGAGAAGTGGTGGTGTTTGCCCTAGTTGTACTGGAACACTCTGTAAAAACATTGGCAGTTTCTTTAATAATAATTTTGAGTATAATATTTTTAAATATTGAACCCTTGTTATTTATTATACCTACTTCTGATAGGATATATCTTTGATGAAATCAAAAACTACTTGGAACTTTGCTACAGTGTCTGGTGTATGAAGAATGGCTTGAGCAGATTCTGCTGCAAGTTCTACTACTTCTTTATACTTCATTTGAGAAAAAAACTCTTGGAAATGCTAGACAACCTACATAAAAAACAAAAATATACAATTACAACATCATTTCAAACTGATTTGATCTTCTTTGTTTATTAAATTATTTAAATATAACTATTTCAGAGGTAACACAAACTTCCTATTCTGAAACGTTGTCTTAAACATAATTATTTGTAGAACCTTGCAAAAAATGATTTTAGGTATTCCATACAATGATACATGTAATGCAAAAATAGCTTAATGACCAAAATGGGGATCAACACCAAAAAATTATTCTCTATGAAAAGCAACAACTAGTTATCCAACCAAACTTACTTTATTTTTGGATTATCAAAAAGTAGTGCCAATTTGCATTTGTTTGGCTTGATTGTCTTAGCATACCCTCTATAAGGATACCTTCTTTGACCCATCAAAAAATGTGGAAAGTCACCTCCTTGGGTAGTAACAAAAACTTCACTATGCAAGCAAACATTATAGTGTAATGCAACCATTCTTGATGAGTAGTCCTACAATCATTAGCCACCTTTGTTTCACAACTTACAACTTAGAAATTTGCTTGAATATTTGGAAAGGACCAAATTATATAAGTCACTGTAGTGGTTCTGACCAATGCAAGAAAAGAAGGATACCTTAAATGCAACCAGTTCTTCTAGAGATGCAAGTGTTTCCTGTGTTTATAATAGGGGAAACATCTATTGGAGTGCCACCATGTTTTTCTCTACCTTGTATATTTTTCCAGATGCTAAATATATGCATGTGTTATTATTAAATCCCATACCTCTAAGCATCATGCCCACCTGCCCATGCAACAAGTTTAGAGAGATGAGTCAACTGTGCATATAGATTCACATCATATAGATAGTTAGCTATTTGTAACATTATTTTAGAGGATATGCAATATTGGAACAAGAAATACACTAACAATTTGTGGCTTAGATGAATCATGTGCCATAAAATCACAAAGCTTTGAACACTGGACTACGTTGTAGTGAATGTGGATCATCTTGCATTGTTTGTTGCCCTTCCCACTTCATCAATTTTTAGTAGAATGAACCTAAACAAACTCATTGAATACATTATCTAAAACAAGTGATGCAAAGCATCATAGTTCCTATCATATGTGTCATAGTTGTATTATTGTGGAGTAAGGAAGGGAGGGTTGGCATAACTTGAAAATACAAGAAATGTACTTAAAGCTTTGTGTCCAAGCCAAACAGTAGTACAAAAATCGACAATAAAATTAAGTTAGAAAATTATAACCTAGGTAGAAAGAAAACTACCAACATACATAGCATGGTTAAAAAGATCTCAATCTATTTTATGCATAGAATGTAAAAAGAAATAGTTGAAGATAAAACACTTTGAGGGCCACTCTAAGTAATTACCAGACCCACCAATGTTGGGCTGCCATTACCAAAGTTCATAACCAGAATAAAGGTCAAGTTCTCAAGATGCATTCACCTAGATGTCACAAAGAGGATATGTCAAACATACATCCTCAACTCTATTTAATATATCAAGTTGCCCATTCTATCATCATTTCAATAAATCAATAATATCATTTACCATGTTAACATTATGATAAAGACAATACTAACATCTGCATCCCACCATTGGCAAATTAAATATTTATTGCATATCATACACTTTCTAGAGGGAGCAATCTAGACAACGGGGTCACATAAGGAGTGCATGTGACATCTTTTTATCAATTAAGCCCTAACCATTGATGCTCTAGCAATTAAAGGATCAATATTTTAAGTGATTTTATCTAATACTTTTAATCAACTTTAACAGTAGTCATTCATGCTAGAATGAGAAAGAAAGAAAGAGACAAAGAGAGATGATTAAGTTCTCTAAGCTTGTATGCCTGTAGCTAGCTTCTTAATATTAAATAATAAACACAAAAATGGAATAGAGTGAAGTTCATGAACCTTCAACATCTGTAAAAAAATTTATACCATAAATCCACTCTATGCTTGGCTTTGTATAAGCAACTACCCTCAGTTTTGGATCATTCAAGAAGCCTATCCTCAAAAAGGAAAAGATAGTTAAATAAAATTGAGGTGCACACCTCATTGAATAGTGAAATTCTAGTTTAATTAGAAAATCTATCTAAATCCAAAAATAGACACTTCCACAGAGCTGAGAACTAGTATGGCTATAAAATAAAAGTATAATACTAAATGGGAGCATATTAAAAGTAAACTTAGTAATGTTTAGAAAGATTCATACCTGCAAAACTATTAATCTAATGTTGTATGTCGATCAAATGTAAAAACTGCCATATTGTAAATTTATCATCGCATGCACTAACAAATGAAGCTAAATAATATGACAAATAATCTATTATATTGAAAATTATATGAAAACTACTCAAAATTGAACAATGGCCATGTACAGTGTACCTTTTTCAAATGCAATGTGTCCTTTCTGTAGTAGAAAGGTTCAAAAGAAAATTTACATTTTAGTCAAGTCAGCCTTTTACTATCATCTACATTGAAATTTACTTTATAAAAATCAACCAAAAATAAGGCCAACAACTACATTACACTCATCCTTTATTACATTGAATACTCTTAACTTCATATGGTTCTCAATGCAATTTCATCTAACCCATAGAAAAGCTACTCAATGCACACTAGAAATCTATTTTTATCCTTCTAAATAAGTTTTGCTCAAACATGTAGTGTGGGAAGTCCCTAATTTACACTTAAACTCTATACAAGTAATCATTTTTTCTCTTGAGACTTGTTCACATATCACCATATGCATTGTACTCATTAAGGATTCACAATTAACCTCTTCATGTATGGATCATAAAAAACTTATAACTAATTCATCATGCATATCCACAAGATTCTGCAAGAGCACCCACCTTGTGCAAGAGGTTACAGTCTGCAAAATTATCACTGCATATAGAGGGAGTCTCAACAATTTAATGGTCACCTTACAAGTCATCATATAGAGTTATAGCTACACAAAGTTATCATCCTGCAAAATAAACATACTATAGCTATGAAAAAGTGTTTGCAAACTAACCATGCTATAGCATTTTATCACTAAAGAAAATAAATTATTAAAATATATTAGGAAATTGCAATACTAGAAGCTTGCAAGTGCTTAATAATTCTAATTGGATGACATAAATAACACCTTTATAGAGTAATGATAATGTTGTTGTTAACAACAAATTTTATTTTCTCAATAACCAAATGTTTTTAAATTAAATGCAGCTTCATACCAACTACTATAGAAATTGCCCCAATGTATTCGATTGAACAAAGCAATTTGCTCAACATAAATTTGTATAATTTTGTAATTTTATGTAAAATATGCTTTTGAAAGATTGCAGGTACTGAAGAATCTTGTGTGGTTTGTTCTTTTGGAATATACTCCAAGTGTAGTTTTTTCAGAATGTTCTCTTGTAAATTTATTCGCTAAAATAAGGAGGGAATTCAGTAAAAAGTCTAGTATTAGGTAGATTTTTGATACATAAATAGCCAGGGTAGAGCACCAATGTTGTGAGGCTACTTTTTGGATATATATTTTGAACTCATCAAATCTAGCATGGAAAAAGATCGAAGACATGCTGGTAAATTATCTTTAGCCTTACATCTCTTGCATTAGATACCTTGGGTATTTGAATTTTATGAACTTCTACTTAATGAGGGGTTGAAATATGGCCAAAGAATAGAGGGGTGAAAAAAAGTAGTCTCTAGCTAGTGGCTAACACTAGTACATTTGGGCTCATTTTTTGACCATTATTGGGCTCATGATCTATCTATGTATTGATGCATGCACACATATTTCTATGTATATAGAAGCACATCAATGATAACATTTCCCAAATTGACAAACCTATCTGTTTTGGCAAAACATCAAAAATCAAGGGATGAGGACAATCCCAAAGGAAATCCAAAATCAAAACATGCTTCCAGTCATCAACCTTCAAATAAAATAACCACCACACATCTCTATATCAGCAACAAAAAAACTAAAATGTCCAATAAGATAAGTACACCAAGACCAGAATATGAGTACCAAATTATACATTCACTTGGCTATAATTTTGATATCAAGATAAGAGACACAATCCTTACTAATGCATGCATAATGCACACATCTTTATATAGATTTATGTGCACATTAAGAATTTAAATACCAAAGCTAACAAACAATAGATTGTGATATTGCTATTAGGATTTAATTGTATATTTTTTATGTCAAACTCATTTAGGAACCTCTGTAGTTAAGGACGCTCGAGTTGGAGTAGCACTGGGATAGGTGACCTCCTAGAAGTCCTAGTGCTTCACCTCTATGAGCATCACCTAGACCTAGTGAGTGCTAAGTGTTCCATTTATTTTCATGGGAGATGGAATCATGTGAATCACTACTCATGAAACATGGGTCAATGAGTTTGACTCAAAAAATACATAGTTAAATCCTAATAGAAAAATCACAAATTTGGCTTACTGTGGAAAATATCTCATACTTATCAAACAATAGATTGCATGGTCTACCACAACGTTAAATATCAAGGAATAAAGACAATCCTAATGGAATCCAAATCAACACAATCAACCTGTTAGCAACCTATTGAGATAATAATCATCTCATTGATACATATATTAGGGTGAACACACAATAATGGGTTCCACTTTAGTGGGACAAACAAAAATAGAAAAAAATTGCAAAATGCAAAATTGAGTTTACTATATGTTTGCAGTGAACATATTTAACAATAATTACGTATGTTTGAACATTGCTAATAAATATGTTCACTACGAACATATGAAATGTTGACTTTTGATGTTTTAAAATGCCATTTTTACCCATTTTGTTCATTTATTATGGTGTTTACTATTCAAGCAAAGGTTGGAGTGAACATGTGCTTTTTGTCAGCGTTGCCCTGTCATTTTCCTTCAGATTCTCGTCTTTACGTATGTCTATATATTATTATTTTAATTTTTTTACATTTTTAATATTTTTAAAATCATTTTTTAATGTTTTCAAAGCATATTTTAATTTTTTTTTTACATTTTTAATGTTTTCAAAGCATATTTTAATGTTAATTTAGTATTTTTATTGTTTATTTATGTTAAACTTAATTATATTAATTTAGAAAATATTAGAAAACCCAGTAGAAAAATACTATATAAAAACAATTAGAAAACAAATTTGGAAACCAATAGAAAAAATATTAGAAAAACATTTAAAAATAAATTTAGAAAATAATAGAAAAAACATTAGAAAAACATTAAAAAAAAAATTTAGAAAACATTAGAAAAAATATTAGAAAAACATTAGAAAATATATAATAATATAAAATTTAGAAAACAAATTTAGAAAAAACATTAGAAAAACATTAGAAATTTTATAATAATATAAATTTTAGAACTTTTTTTTACAGAAAAACATTAGAAACTTTATAATAATATCAAATTTAAATTTTTTAAAGAAAAAAAATTAAAAAAATTTAGAAAAACATTAGTAAAAGCATTAGAAAAACATTAGAAAATTTATAATAATATAAAATTTAGAATTTTTTTTAAAGAAAAACATTAGAAAATATATTATAAAAATATTTTTAAAAATTAGAAAATTTATAATAATATAACATTAGAAAAAAAATTTAGAATAACATTAGCAAATAAATTAGAAAATATATTTTTAAAAAAATAGTTTAGAATTGAATATTAGAAAACTAAGAGAAAATAAATTAGGATTTAAACATTAGAAAAATATTAAAACATATTAAAAAAACAATAGTGTAGAAAATAAAATATAGAAAAATATTTTCAATATTCATATAAATTCATTAATGTTAATGTACATGTTATTGATTTTTTAATACATCTTAATATTTTATAATTACATATATGTTTTATTCATGTTTCTATATGTGATTCATCTTAATGCCTTAGTCATGTTTGCAATATTCATGTTTATATATATGTTATTCATCTTTATGCCTTAATCTAAACTATGTAATTAACTATATTTAATGGCATACATCTTAAGGGAAGATCCTAAATTATACATAAGAAAGAAAATTAAAATATACATATTTTATTTCATGGATATATGTATATACGTTCTAAGTGTAATTAAATGACATGTCTTAAGGGTCCAAATCCTAAATTATACATAAGAATGTAGATTAAAATGTATTTTTTCTTTTGAACATAGATGTATGTATATTTGTTCATGGTTAAAAGTAGACACATGTACATCTTTTCAATATTCACATTTTTATATGTACATATGTTATTGATCTTAATGTCTTATAATTAACTGTAATTAACTATATTTAATGACATGTCTTAAGGGTAGATCCTAAATTATACATAAGAATGTAGATTAATGCATATTTTATTTCATAAATGTACATATAAATATGTTCATGTTAAATGTAGACACGTGTATGTTTTCAATATTTATGTTTATGTATATGTTATTATTTTTAATGCCTTAAGCTAAGTATATAATTAACTATATTCAATGACATGTCTTAATTGGATATCCTAAATTATAAATATATAATAATGTAGATTAATTTGCATAGGTAAGAATATAACATACATACATACATAAGAACATATAAAGAACATATGACCTAAAGAATACATGTTACAACATTTAATTAATAAAAATTATTTATAAGAACATAACTTGATTATATACAAACATAAAGAATGTACATCATATAAGAACATGTAAAGATTATATATGCATAAATAAATAACAACGTTAACTCGATCATAAGAAAACATAAACAATGTCTAGACATAACCCTAAAACTAACTATAACTAGGCTAAAAGACAACTCTAACCATGTAACCCTTTAACCCTGACTCAAACTCTAACCCTAATTTCTAACACTAATTTCTAACGCTAACTCTAATTTCAAACTCCTACATATTTACACTTTCTTAAGACCAATTATATATACATGTGTCCACACTAACTTAGCTTGAAAACATAGAAAGGTACCTAGATCTACTTCTATTAAATATGTTAACAAAGAGAAGGAAGATATTATACAAGAAGTTCATGCAAGGTTCACAACATTGTCTATTAATTTTAATTCTTTTGTCTCTACCTAGAACTTAGTCATCACCATCATACCCATGGCTCTAAATTATCTAATTGTAAAGTTACCAGTGTTATGTTGCCCCTACAAAAATAATAGTCAAAATGGTGTATGCACATGAGTTGTATTTGATATACCTGATCATTCACCAAAGACCATAATTCAAAATTCCTTACTATAAGTTTCTTCAATCCTCAACTAGATTCAATAAACATGCTTTGATACCAAATGAGTGAGCTAATCTCTAGTTGCACTTAGATTTGAAGCACAAGAAGAAATCGTGAAGGTTAGTATCTAATCTTGTGGCTTATTATTCAATTTTCTAAGGTTCAACTACATCATCCTCTCCCACATAGTAATGGATATTTCAACGTCTTTTTTATCTTGGGACATTTACACATTGGTCTACTATCAAATGTTCTCTTATTGCTCAAAGGTTCTAGAGTGAATCCATTTATTTCTCCAAATTAATGAAGAACACTTAGGGAAAATACATGATATTAAATTTTTAGTTTTGAGGATAATATTCTATTTATTTCTCTTTTTTGTCATTGGTCATTATGGAATTTTTAGTATAGCCCAATTTAGCTAAGGTTGTAAATGAGGGATCCCATCTCAGGTGAAGATATCATGTATTAACATGAATAGTCCTAATCCACCAACTCATTATCTTGTTAGGGTACCTACAATTCCCATGGGTATACTAGCCCAACAAGCATTTGAGTACTAAGTCGTAGATATGAACTCTAACAATGTCAACTTGAAGTTTTAAATATGCAAGCACATTGAATTTCTTAGGGCATAAGGACCAAAATAATAAAAGCCTAGAGGTTGTTCGAACCTTAGTAGAAACATTATAAAAATTATTTAGGCATCATATCAGACCTTGGACAACATATCTCGTGATAAAAGATTGAGATTCTTGTAAACAATTTAAAACTAGTTTGGATAAAAACTTGAATATAAGGAATTAAAAGAGGTGTCAAAAGTTGACTTTTCTTTCCTCGAGATAACCTAAACTTGAACATCTATGAAAATTTGGAGGTATGGTTAAAATTAGTATGTTAAAAAATTGAGTGCACATGCATTTTTTATTTCATAAATCTAAATTATTATACAACATCTTTATTCAAATGATACTATTTTTACTTATTTGAAAACAACACACATTAAAATACACTATTATATATTATGACATTATGTTATTTCTATTTAAAGAAAATATAGAAAATCTAGCTAATTTAACACATTTTTAATTAATAATAAGTAAACATATTATCACTTTCTTATTATATGTTTGAAAGTTTATTTTTAATAAATTATTGTTGAATGAAATATAGAAAATCTAAGTTTACTTATTATTTATTATTATATTTAATTATTATTAATTAAAAATATGTTAAATTAGCTAGTTTTTCTATATTTTCCTTATAGAAATAATATAATGTCATAATATATAATAATGCATTTTAAGTGTACAGTAGATTTAGCTAATTTTTAATTAATAATAAGTATATATATATATATATATATAACACTAATTTAACACATTTTCATGTTTGAAAGTTTTTTTTGAATAAATTATTGTTAAATGAAATATAGAAAATATTTCCAAAACATGTCATAATATTGATGAACTTAGAAGACATTCTCGTGAGAAATAGATTCATGTGAATCACTACTCTTGAAACATGGGTCAATGAGATTGACTCATAAACTATATGATTAATTCCTTATAGAAATAACACAATGTCATAATATATAATAATGTATTTTAATAGAAAACTTGAATTGGTCTCATATAGTTCAATGTTTGGAATTGCACTTCTTAAAAAATTATAAAAACACATTACTTAAATAGAATAAGATGAACCCTTTATATTTCTTATACAATTAGTAATCAAACTACAAAATAGGAAAACTATATATATATATATATATATATTAGAATTTAACTACTCCAAATATTTGATCAAGGGGATAAAATAAGATCTAATGTCCTTAGATCATGTTCTTATTTTATATATATATTTTAATTGATGGTTTATGGACCAATGTGTTCAAATTTATAATTAATTACACATGTTTAGACTAAATTTAGAAGGATGACCAACCTTTGTGACACCACATGTGATGTCTCAACAAAATGAATTTACCTTGATTATCACATGAAATTGAGCAATATTTTGAATTATTCAACTTTTAATTCCATATTAGCAAGTTTTGATTATCCCTAAATAACTCTAACTCTAACTCTAACTCTCGTGTACATGTATATGCATTCAATCATATATTTAAATTTTATTCAATATGTACATGTTATAGATTATCTAGACATGTGTGATGTACGTTCAATTACATGTATAATTTTTAATAAAAAATAAAAAATTGTGTGTATGTAGTAGACTTAGCTCTTGATACATTTCTACAGATATGGCTTCACATGATCGACTTGATGTAGTTCCTAGTGTGGCTCTTGCTATGGCTCCTAGTGTAGCTCCTAGTGCAGTTCCTACTACGGCAGTTACTACGGCACCTGATGTAGCTCCTGTTGCAACACTTGATGCAGTTATTGTTTGGGCTCCTCGTGTAGTTTGTCATGTTTGTTGTGGTGGGGCTCCTATTGCATCTCGTGGTGGGGCTTGTGGTGTACCTTGAGGTAGGGATCATCATGTAGCTCATGTTCTGACTCCTAGTGTGGCTCCTAGTGTAACTCTAGGTGGTGTAGGTCTTGGTGTGGCTCTTGGTATGGCTCCTGTTCCAAGTTAGGCTACACTTGTAGCTCTTGCTGCACCACCTCCATGCATCGATATTGATTCTTTATTTTCATTTTCAAAGCAAGAGGTTGCTAGAATACAATGGTCTGTATTGTCCTCTGATGATGGTCTTTATAGAGACATATATGCTACTATATGTAGGAGTTTACATGTGCCTATTGCAGATAGAGTTGTCATTGCTTCCCAGAGCAGAGCAATTGACACTATTGGACACATTGCATTTGTGGCCACTAGTATCACATCTGATTCTATTGGTCATTATATTCATAGTTGACGTCCTCATCCACCTAGTCAACCATCTTTAGAGGCATCTAGTAGCACTTCAGGAACCTCCTCCTCTGATGCATATAGAGCTACTAGGCTATCACTACCAGGTGATGTTTGTGCTCTTTCAAGACATTAGAAACATATGCATTTGGCACTATATTTTTTGGAGGATATGTTTTAGATTATCAATTACATTTTCGATACATAGGGGATGTCAATTTACTTAGTGATGGATGCTATTAGATAGCATTAGAGCCACATAGTTCCATAGACACAGGCTACCACACCAGTGACAAATGATACACCTGTGTGTAGTTCATAACATTCGACACCAGGCTCATGACACCCTATAGATGACTCGGGCATACAAGTTGGAGATGTCAGGATCATAGCTGAGGGTCTTGATGATTTTGGTAAGCAATTACAAGGCCTATCTAAGATTGATACTAGCTTGAGCATGGGTATTTCATCATACATGGAGATGTTATTCTGACCTGAAAGCCATGATTTTACACCATTACCCAGCCAGTTACACAATCCACTTCACTCATCATTGCTAGCAATTGGACATGGTGTTGAGGGTGGTTTAGTAGGTGTTAGAGTTTTAGGAGGTGCATCGATAGATGATACGATGGAGTCTGTTGATCATCCTCCACCTCCGAAGACCTAGGTACATATATACATATATATATATATATATACTTTTTATTTTTAAATTTAAATATACATGAAATTAAAAAATATGAATTTATTTAAAAATTCATTTTAGATAGATATTTAATTTAATCTTTAACTATGATAAATCATGCAGGCACAGGTCACTAAGCACATGGTTATATCTAGTGTTGGTTCAGGGCATCATGTACATGAGAGAGGTGATTTTATTGAGGCACTCGGTAGTGATTAGGTACAAGATTTAAATAGTTTGTTTAAAATTAAATTTATGTTTCAAACTAGATATACATACATACATACATACATACATACATATATATATAATATGCACTTGTATTTGATTTGAATATACACATACATGTATATATATGTTTAGATCTAGAGTTCTCTAATGCACACGCACACACACACACACACACACACACACACACACACACACACACACACACACACACACACACTTTTGCAGGGCTTAGTTGATGCGCCTCGGTGAGAGGATGTACAGGAGACTTGATTAGAAGGTCATTTTTTTCATATGCATCTTGAGGGGTCCCTCTAGTAGTAGTAGATATTTATATATATATTTTGATGCCTTTATATATTGGAGACAATTTACATACACACATATGTGTATTTTAGTACTTTGACATGACAAATGTATACATATGTTTCGCTATTTATTTGATTATTTAGTACTTCAGTAGTTAGATGGTCACATGTATATATGACTTTTTATATTTTTCTACGTACATGTATCTATTTGAGATTTACTATTTGCATATGTATGCATTTCAGTTGTACAGATATATTAGATGTAGATGTTTATTCTTGAGATGTGTATATATGTGCATGTATTTTTATTTTTGTATTATAGGTATAGAATATTCATGTTCTTGAGACATGTACATGTGTATATACATGCCTTATTTTGTTTGAATTATAGTAGACCATGTATAACTTTTAGATTAAATCTTTTAAACTTTAGATTTTATTGTCATCATTATTAAATAATCAAATTAACTTCTCTAAATACCTACTTCAATAGTTAAATAGTCAAAGAAGTTCCAAATTGATATCTATGAACCTAATTAAATTTTTTCAAAAATAATAATAATTTATAGAGTGATTAAATTGAATTAATATAGTTTCCTAAAAGTACTAAATTAACTCAAATGATTTAGATTAAATAAATTTAAAACATTATATTTATTTGTAATCATCATATTAAATAAACAATTAGTAGGACTAAAGATACATAAATTTGGTAAATCAATTAATACCTGAATAAAGATACAAATTTGTTAAATATATTAGTAGGAAGTTAGAAAGATACATATTTCCTAAATTATCAATTACTAACCTGCTAGAAAGATAAATAAATTTTTATGTGGATAAAAATATGTTAATTAGGTAAGCCAATACATTATTTTAGAAAACTTTTACAAAATATAATATTTAGAAACATATTAATTTAAACTAATTTAAACTAAGTGTATGACCATAGATGTAATAAACTAACATTAAAATATATAGTTTTTTAATAAACTAATGATCTAACTAGTTGAACTTATTAATCTTACAATTTTAAAAGCACATTTAATTCGCTTATGAAATTCAGTAGTTTGAAAAAAAAGTTAACTTATGAAATTAATTTATTATTAAATTATATAGTTTTTTAATAAGCTAATGATAATTAAGAACTTATGATCGTACAATTAAAAACACATTTAATTCAAGATGAAATTCAATAGATTGAAAAGAAGTTGATATTTAAGAATTCTAACATATTAAATTATCTTTGATACATGTATCTATAGATAATGATTGTGTAAGTGCAAACTAACTTAGCCTATTTATATATCAAGTTGTTAAATCATTAAATTCATCCATGGTACAAGTAATATTATTAATTTATATAGTTTTTTTAATAAACTAATGATAACTAATCTAGTATGATCATACAATTAAAAACACATTTAATTCAAGATGAAATTAAATAGTTTGAAAAGAAGTTGATATTCAAATTATTATAAAATAAATCTCAAATGTCAGTTCAACCATGATGTACACTTATAACATGTAATATCTTCTCATGATCTTCATTGTCTAGTCTCCACTTGTGACGTGCATGCTTAACTTTGATTGGATGCAGACAAAGCCCAGTAGGAACGACCAAGTGGTTGTATTGTAAAACCTTGTTGTTAGGTTGATAATCAACAAAGTGAATAAACTGATATATTTCTGGATTCGATTGTGTAAAGATTTTTTTACCATCAACGTTTCGAATCACACCAAGTGATCCATCATCAGGATGAAGAGAGCAAGAGATG
The DNA here is from genome assembly GCA_028749045.1 of Cupressus sempervirens. Lineage (NCBI taxonomy): Eukaryota > Viridiplantae > Streptophyta > Pinopsida > Cupressales > Cupressaceae > Cupressus > Cupressus sempervirens. The sequence continues at coordinate 238,814,982 of CM053791.1, forward strand.
TCAAACAAAATGGGTTGCAGAAGTTGACAGACTCAAAGATATAGGGACTAAGGGAGGGGGATTGCACGCACACCAAAAAAGTCAAATGGGGAGATGGTAGGATAGAAGACCATAAGTGATAGACTCCCAATCAACAAGGGAAGCAAGTAAAAGAGAAGTGAAAAGGAAACTAAAGAAATGGCCAGATGTAGGTCATGTAGCAAAAAATGCATGTCCCCACTAAGAACAAAAAGCAAAAAAACAAAAATAAAAGTCAAAAAAAGAATAAAAATGAAAATAAATTACTAAAAAGTAAGTTGGAAATACATATAACAATGCATAGAAAACACCACAAGAACAAACTGCTAAATAAATATATAAATGAACATCCACCATAAGAACAAACCACATAAAAATTAGAATTAAAATTAAAAATACCAATAAAAATAAAAATACAAATAAATAATGATAATAAAATAAAGAAATTGAAAATATGAATAGGAATAAACATGTCTAAAGACAAAAACATGAATAAATATAACGTGTTGGGTAGAACACATGCAAATATAGTATATAATGAGTGTATGTGTGTATCATCTTTTGATATATATATATATATATATATGTTATGTGCGTGTGTGTATGTTATTTTTGACACGATATATGTATAGACACATATACATAAACATGGATGAGAATTAGATGTGGGCAGATATGGACCAGCGAAGGGAAAAGTGAGACACTAATACTAAAAATAGAAAATCTATATAGATGTAAACAAACAAATATATATATAGTATTATTTATATTTATATATAAATATGCATATAGTGCATCAACTAAATACATACACATAAATGAGTAAATTATGAAATAAATATAAAGAATATATACACCTAATACGAGGAAAAAAATAAATAATAAAAAATGAAAAAAAAATTTAAAAAAAAAAAAAAAAATGTATGTATATATATATATATATATATATATATATATATATATATATATATATATATATATATATATATATATATATATATATATATATATATATATATATATATATATATATATATACACCGATCCACACACACACGTTATAAAAGAATTTGTTTATAAAAATAATGGATTGCGCAAATGTCAAACTGAACATACAAATATTAAAAAACCCAACCAAATAACTAAAACCAAAGCACAAGCTGAATGACTAGTCTATGTGTGTGCATGTGTTGAATTTAACACACGCACACACACACCAACACACACCCACAATAGCAATCTAACCCTAGAAGCAAGGAGGCAAGCTACTAAAAACAAAGAAAAGAGGCAACCGAGGGAAAGAAGGAAACCTAACCGGTGGAGCAAGAGCGACCAAGCAAGATGGGAGAGAGTGGGAGGAGAGAGGTTACTACTCGCAATGATGGTCTCTGCACCTAGAGGTTAACATTGGCTGCCACGAGGGGTTGAGGGTCCAACCATCATCACGGTTAAGGTTGATGGGGTGGTTGTTGATTTCAATGGCTTCTTTAAGCTTCCTTTTGAAATAGTTGTCCTCATTGGCTAGGATTTGCGTGTTTTCCAAACAGATGTGATGCTTGGTAGAGAAAGAATGCTCAGCTAAGGCTGATTTGCAAACCCTATCATGCCTAATGTCTGCAACGTGCTCTTTTATCCTAGTATGGAAAGAGTGACCCATTTCACCAATATACGGTGTCCCACAAGAGAAAACTACTTTGTAGACTCCTGAGTTTGCAGACATTAGGCATGATAGGGTTTTCAAATCAGCCTTAGTTGAGCATTCTTTCTCTACCAAGCATCACATCTGTTTGGAAAACATGCAAATCCTAGCCAATGAGGACAACTATTTCAAAAGGAAGCTTAAAGAAGCCATTGAAATCAACAACCACCCCATCAACCTTAACCGTGATGATGGTTGGACCCTCAACCCCTCGTGGCAGCCAATGTTAACCTCTAGGTGCAGAGACCATCATTGCGAGTAGTAACCTCTCTCCTCCCACTCTCTCCCATCTTGCTTGGTCGCTCTTGCTCCACCGGTTAGGTTTCCTTCTTTCCCTTAGTTGCCTCTTTTCTTTGTTTTTAGTAGCTTGCCTCCTTGCTTCTAGGGTTAGATTGCTATTGTGGGTGTGTGTTGGTGTGGGTGTGCGTGTGTTAAATTCAACACATGCACACACATACACTAGTCATTCAGCTTGTGCTTTGGTTTTAGTTATTTGGTTGGGTTTTTTAATATTTGTATGTTCAGTTTGACATTTGCACAATCCATTATTTTTATTAACAAATTCTTTTATAACGTGTGTGTGTGCGTCGGTATATATATATATATATATATATATATATACATACATACATATTTTTTATTATTTATTTTTTTCCTCGTATTAGGTGTATATATTCTTTATATTTATTTCATAATTTACTCGTTTATGTGTATGTATTTAGTTGATGCACTATATGCATATTTATATATAAATATAAATAATACTATATATATATTTGTTTGTTTACATCTATATAGATTTTCTATTTTTAGTATTAGTGTCTCACTTTTCCCTTCGCTGGTCCATATCTGCCCACATCTAATTCTCATCCATGTTTATGTATATGTGTCTATACATATATCGTGTCAAAAATAACACAGACACACGCACATAACAATATATATATATAAATATATATAAATATATATATATATATATATATATATATATATATATATATATCAAAAAATGATACACACATACACTCATTATATACTATATTTGCATGTCTTCTACCCAACATGCTATATTTATTCATGTTTTTGTCTTTAGACATGTTTATTCCTATTCATATTTTCAATTTCTTTATTTTATTATCATTATTTATTTGTATTTTTATTTTTATTGGTATTTTTAATTTTAATTCTAATTTTTATGTGGTTTGTTCTTAGGGTGGATGTTCATTTATATATTTATTTAGCAGTTTGTTCTTGTGGTGTTTTCTATGCATTGTTATATGTATTTCCAACTTACTTTTTAGTAATTTATTTTCATTTTTATTCATTTTTTGACTTTTGTTTTTTGTTTTTTTTCTTTTTGTTCTTAGTGGGGACGTGCATTTTTTGCTACATGCCCTACATCTAGCCATTTCTTTAGTTTCCTTTTCACTTCTCTTTTACTTGCTTCCCTTGTTGATTGGGAGTCTATCACTTATGGTCTTCTATCCTACCATCTCCCCATTTGACTTTTTTGGTGTGCGTGCAATCCCCCTCCCTTAGTCCCTATATCTTTGAGTCTGTCAACTTCTGGACCCCATTTTGTTTGACATCTCTTGCTCTCTTCATCCTGATGATGGATCACTTAGTGTGATTAGAAACGTTGATGGTAAAAAATCTTTACACAATCGAATCCAGAAATATATCAGTTTATTTGCTATGGATTGTGGAAATTTAATCTCTTTAATCAACAAAGTGTATTCCATGTTGGACTATTTTTTCTTGCTTCAAATATGTTCCCTCTATCAAAATAGAACCTACACACAAATTTAAGTATTTTAAAATTTGATAAATATAAAGTTGCGTATATATATATATATATATATATATATATATATATATATATATATATATATATATATATATATATATATATATATATATATATATATATATATATATATATATATATATAACTTTGTCCATATAACTTTCTTCAAGGTCATATAACTTTGTCCTCTCAGCACTACATCACATTAAATAATAACTGACACCTTCATGATTTCCAAGCTCAACAATTACTGCAAAGACATCTACTACATAACAAGTATACATGTGTATGTGTCAGTACATATATAAGACAATTCAAATTGATAATTAAATAACACTTGTTCAGATTAATTTTTATGATACTTACCCACTTTTACCAATCTAGAGATATGATTATAGTCATCAGAAATCAATGGAATATCATTAAAATTTTCATCATCTTTATCAAATGTATCAATAACATCAAGTGGTACCAAAATCCATTCACCTCTATATCCAGTACATGCTTGATTGATGCATTCTTCATAATCTTCATCAATGCAACTATCACAAAAACATGAATATTCTCTTGTCTTCCAATTGCAATTATCTATACTCATGACTGAATGTAAGGAACATGTCTTTTCTATCCTCTTGCAACCATGCATGTTTTTTCTATTAACACCTGAAAGTTCATTAAATTGAAAATATGGAAAAATTAAATTTGAACTTTAATGAATTGAAAAATAAAACTTAACAATAAAATTTTATAACTTAATTACATAAAAATTAAACAAATGTACACATCCATACCTATTATCTCCCAAAAGACTCTATATGGTACTTGTTGACTCATTGTTGATGATATCCGAACCTCATCTAATGCAAAATGTGTCTTACACCATTCAACAACATCATGTACATCATTTACACAAACTCCTTGATAATTCATTTGATACTTTCACATAGCACGTTTGATGCAAGCTCTAGCACCATCATGTTCACCTTTTCCATGGCCACTCCCAAAGAAATTCCATATGTGTTTTATATTCTCATTGTGATGATATCTACATCATGCATAAAATGGTCTAGATGATTTGAACTATGTGGCACATCCATCAGACCAAACATAATGTTTATCAAAAATTTTGTTTCTTTATTTCAAATAAGAAAATAAGATATTGAAGCAATGTTCGACATAGTGAATGTCATATTCTTTATTATCACTTATATAGAAATGATAATCCTTTTTAATTACTCGTGCTTGAATTGTAGTTTGAACACCATACAAATCTAACTATGGATGTCTATAAAAAACATGTACCATAATCGTGACCTGAATAGAAAAGTAATAATCTGATTGAATTGCTTTTTGATGAACAAAGAAATAGTTCTCTACAAAATTAGCAACTGATACAATCATTCCAAGTGGGAAATTATCTCTCAAAGTTTGAAACTATTGTGCTTGCCCCTTTGCAAAAAATGCTTGACGAATATAAGGTTGAATCAAATTCTTAAATATGTCCAAAAATGTTAGAATAGGTAACTCCTCTTCAACATATTCCAACCTTTTTGTCTCTTTTCCCAACTTTGTTTCATTCTTGATATACTTGTAACTTTTGCATTTTTTTGTCACATCAATATTTTCAATTTTCAAAGGAACTAGAGCCAATTCACCACAAGTTTCACATAATCCTTTGATGTAATTTATTTGACTATTTGGATCATCTATTTTGTCACACAGAATGGATGATATAAACTCACTTCTCCTACTAGGAGGAGTAGCATGAAAACCATATGTGTCTTCTACAAACTTTTGAAACACTTGATAGTGGAGATCAAAATCAATATGATGATCACAACATGTTTCAAACACTTTATTTGACCTCACAAAGTGTGGCTTCAATTTTTCAAACAAGGTTTGCCCAAATTTTACATTATGATGTTCACTAAAAAATGACACATATAACTCATGTTGTGTTGTGTCCAACCAATGTTTTGTATGATGTTCATATTGACCAGATGCAATCCTATCCCTGATAACATCTCTACTATTTGATGAAGGATGAGTGTTATCAATCCAAAATGATATGACTAAATTTTTTAATGACTCTTCAATCCTATCAGAATGAGGTTCTCTACACATGATTGCCCAATTGCCCTCCATAGTATTGTCATCCATAATTAATCTTCTCTTAACATATTTTCTCATTGTTTTCCTACTATAACCCATTTCAGATGAGATTGAAGATATTTTTCTATTTTGGGTCATATTCTTATTTATAATAGACATCAACATCACTTTTCTTGCCATGGACTTATCTTTAGTTTGAGAGTATTTTCCTATGTTTCTCAAACCTTGTTTAACATTTTCAATCAGATCAGTTTACATGCTAGAAAATCTTCTCTTCTTTGAAGTTGTGTCTACACCTAACAATTTCAATGCCTCTTGCAACTTCTTTTGTGTAAGAAAAAGTGAAAGTAACTAAGCTTGTTCAAGTGTTTCGGTGTTATCAAATTGAGTCATAATTTCTCTTATCTTCTGATTCATTGACCTTTTCTTAGACAAACATAATGGTTGAACAATAGCTACAACTCTTCTCAATTTATCCCATCCATTTTAAGCAAATGATCTATTTTTTTTGGAGAAATAGCATTCTTTATAGATGGGGCAATATTTAGGAGTTCATCCATACCAGTTCCTACACCTGATCTTGACCCTTCTCTAACTTCTGTTACTAGAATTTGTATAGGGAGCGATCTTGAGCCTTCTCCAACATTCATTGTTTGAGATTCTATAGGGAAAGATTCTGATCCTTCTCCAACTTTTGTTATTCAAACCTTTGTAGGGAGTGATCTTGAACCTTCTTCAACATTCATTGTTTGAGATTCTATAGGGAGTGTTCCTGACCTCTCTCCCATATCCAATTCTTCTACTTCTATCGAGCCTTCTTCAAAATTTCCTTCACCTTTTTGATTGGCTTAAAAATTTTTATAAATAAATCAAATTAGATAAAAAATAAGATTGAAACATAATTAGGTTCAAAATCATTAAAAAAAACTTATATATATATATATTACATACCTTGTTTAATTCAATGATAATGTGCCATAGTTTTCTAAAGATTTCTTTGTTCTGGTTCATCAGATCTCTTCCTTACATATTTGTTTTGCCTTCCTTTCTTGTTTCCCATTATAAAATCATAAAAAATTAAAATTTACTCCTTAACATAAATTTTGCACAATAACTATATAAAAATGTCATCGTATGAATTCACAATACGACTTCACTATTTTTAAGCTAACCTGTCTAAAGTTGACATTAGCATTTTTTCTTTTTTCATGTTCACATGAATGCCAAATATTAGATATGTTTGTGTGACAATATCAAGTTCAATTTTAGGGCCGTATGTTTGCAGTGAACACTATGTTCATTGCGAACATGTAAAATTATATTTTTTTGGGCTCTTTTTTTTTTTTAAATTTTTTTTTTTTTTTTGCTCTTTTGAAACCTATAATTGTAGATACATGATCTCCTACTATAAAATAAAAATGCCAAAATGTGTTGCTTGGAGCAAGCTTTCTAATGACTATAATTGTAATACATATTTTAATCATTAAGAGTTTCAAATATGAGTTTAACTCATCATAGGTTCATTATCGATTAAACATCCATTGACTTCGACACTCTAGGAAATATTGTGATATGAATATCAGGATTTAACTGTGTGATTTTGAGTCAAACTCGATGACCCATGTTTCATGAGTAGTGATTCAACATGAATCCATCTCTCATGAGAATAAATGGAACACTTAGAACTCATTGGATCTAAGTGATGCTCACAGGGGTGAAGCACCGAGACTTCCCGGGAGGTCACCCATCCCAGTACTACTCCAGCCTGAGCACGCTTAACTAAGGAGTTTCCTCCATAGTTAAACCCAAAGCTTGCAACCCCATTTTCAAAACCTTCACCAAGTGTTGTCCCTTATGAACCATTCATTAGAAAGCCCCTTAAGCTCATCATTGATAAGTAGGAGATAATTTCCACAGCTAGTCAAATTGTGATATGAATATCAGGATTTAACTGTGTGATTTTGAGTCAAACTCGATGACCCATGTTTCATGAGTAGTGATTCAACATGAATCTATCTCTCATGAGAATAAATGGAACACTTAGCACTCATTGGATCTAGGTGATGCTCACAGGGGTGAAGCACCGGGACTTCTCGGGAGGTCACCCATCCCAGTACTACTCCAACACTCTAGGAAATAGCTTATTGATCTAGCTTTCTATTAAAAAAAAAATTATGATAAATTGACTTCAAGTTATCTATGTCAAAATGCACGTATGTTTGAATTACAATTGGTGTCACTTCAAAACTTCATAAACTATACAATATTCAACCAAATTGAATCAAACCAAATGCATCCTCTAAATATGGATGTTACAAATTCAATGCTAAAAGAATTATCTCATTATCTTATCTAGAAAAAAAGTTATGTGTGTCAAATAGACTATCACTCTTTAAAAATATTGAATTTTATTATGTACCACTTTTTGGAGGAGAAGACAAAATTGACATAATTTTTTTTTTTTTAGATTAAAAAGTATGGTTACAAAGTAGGAAAAGTGTACTAAAATCACTAGTTTATGTCATCTTGAAATTATTTATAGTTTTAGAAATATAGTCACTTGAACATGAGGTTTGCTTCAAAAATATTGATTTCAGTGTCAAAATTGCTCAAAAAGTGGAACCCATTATTGTGGGATCACCCATCAGCAACCGGCATGTTACAATTGCCAATAAAATAAATGCAAAAGGAATATATATATACATTGAAACTAGAATGTCAAATACCTATATTAAGAATTCACTTTTCCAGAACTATGATATTAGAGGATGAGACACAATCCTTACATAAACCAAATCAATGTTACTGAAATTGCATGAATTCAACTTATCTTGAATTACAAATAGGAACCTGTATAATATGCAGAGTTTGTCGCACAAATGATGCAAGGAACCACCCAACCACAACTCCTAGTCTCTGCATGGCTCCCTCACAAGCAATGCAGGCCCTGATATTTCCTTCAAGTATCCATGTAGGTAGACTTAAAGAATTCATTTCATCCCAATTTGAATCGCAACCCCCAAAATCATTGACATTCTACAATGGAGATTTGGGTGCATTTGAGGATGCCTATTTTATTTTTACTGCTCTAGAAGAGCTTTTCCCAACAGTGACCATCTTATATTCTCCAAATTAGAATGCTCAAAAATTAATTTAATAGATATGTGTTACGCAAGATAATTCTTCAAAATGCCTACAATTAAAAATCAACAAAGGCTTAGAAGTAGAAGAGAATAGGTGTAGTCTAATTTTCTAGAAGTTGAGGTCAATAATACTAAAACTACAAGTTAGGCCTATAAGTCTACATGGTAAACAAACCATGGTTTATTTAAGCTCAAAACTAAATTGCTTAAAATCGTAACATATGTTACATATGAAAACATGAAAGGTCCAAAAAAATACATCTCACCCTCGTAGAAAAAGGAAAAAGGGAAAAAGCAAAAGGAGGGAGAATAGGAAAAAATATGGAAAGATCTCAAAACTTGTTAATTAGAGTTAACTATGCTAACCACATAGTCACCCTCAAAATTGTTGTTAGCTAAAAAATAAAGGTGATCATAAAAGCTTAAGCATTATACCCTAAACACCTTATGATACACCATAATCCCAACAATCAGGCTTCTATGTGAAATTCACATAGCATAGATGGGTATTGAGTTGAGACAATACCTTCTTCCCCATGTTTATGTATCAAAGGATCATCAGGAGAACGAGCATAAACGTAGGCTCACTAGTTTTTTCTCTCTATCTCTCCCTCTCTAAAGAAAAATGTAGGCTCACCTTCTCTGCCACTGTTGGTTGCAAATGAACCTGCATGCGAGAATGTTTTTGTTTTTTACATCTAAGCTCTTTGTTGGTCAAAATTTTCACCAACACGGGGCATAGTTTACATCTAAATCCTGTGTTGGTTGAAATTTCAAGCAACATAGGCCTTAGATGTAAAAGAAAAAAAGAAATTTTTGTTCTACATTCTGACCAACCTAAATATTTTTAGTTGATGGTCAAAAATTTGGGTAGAAAAATGAGGTCAAATGTAGTAGTGTACCAAAATAAGTAGGTGGTTCCTCCCAACCATAATAGCATCATACAACGATTGTGGGCTCTAGCCATCCCCTATGCATAACATCCCAAGCTACCTATTAGATTGTTGGTACTATCATACATGGATGTCACTACTAAAACATGCTACAACATAAGCATAAGAAAATCTAACATGCTAGAAGTAAGGCATAAGATAATCCTAAAAAGTAAATAACATCATCTATCATATGTGAATCATCATAATAAAGAAATGTGACAATAACTAACATCATCTAAATATGATAGACAACCATTCCAATGAAAGCATAAATCACAAGGAAGCATACTTCAAAACCCAAAGTACCAAGTGAAAACATCCAACAATGATCGCATTGGGACAATAAACCATCTCTGTACACTGGTCCCTAGTAGTGGTATAGGTAGCTATTCCTCCCAACCACATAGAACTTGCAAGGCTACTCCCACTGTGCTGATGGAGATAATGATCCAACCACAAACACACATAAAGTACAACATCCATGGCTAACACACATGTGAGGTAGTATGATGACAGAAACTAAGAACATAGGAAATGCATAAACTATGGGTCCTGGTCAGAAAACTCAATGGGCTACTAAGTAGGGGCCGACATCATGGAGAGTCACTTGACATCAACAAGCCCAAGCTAGCATTGCCAGCATCAACTTCCCAATGGTAGGTGCACAATCCTATTTTTAATTATTTTATATTTTATTACCACCCAATATTTTAATTTAGTTATCACTTATATAAAACTTCATCTACCAATTAGGAAAAAAACACGAAACTATAGGATAGAATCCCCTTCATATGCTACCCTACCCTACCCATGTTCATCCAATGATGAGTACCCTTAGGCATACAAATTTTGAACCCAAACTCAATGATCATAACTTCCAGAAGTACCACAAAAGATCTGGCCTCGCAAGTCACCCAAAAAATGTGCATGCACATACTTGTGTGCGGCACACCACCATCACAAAGATCATAACATAAAATGGATGACAACACAAAGAAAAAAGTCACTCAACCAAAAATAGACTCAAGAGGACTGATATGGAACATAACCCAATGGAACATAAAAATGAAATAAAGGTCCAAATGACATACAAATAGATAATCCAAGTCCATGACCTAACTCATGCAAAGAAAACCTAGAAAAATAGGGCAACACACAAAACAAGGTAAAAACTAACTGTAAAACTTCAAAATTACAACCCATTTGGTCTTTAGGTACAAAACCCCTAAAAATCCAAAAATATTTGAGTTTGGACACTGTATGCAAAAATGGCTAGCATAACAGCATGAAACCCTAAACACCCATCCAAAAAATTGGGAAAATGTTCATACTCGACCAGCTAGGTAGAACTAGCAAATAGAAATGGAGGGGAACACTAGTTTTGAGCCTCCTAACAAATGACTACCAAAAATAGAAGCTGAAATGGAGTAGAAACAATAAAACGAGAAGGCTAGGTACCTGATAGCAAAAGGGGTAGAAACTAAAACCCACATAATAAAATAAAATGCCTGCTAAATCTACTTTAAATCAGGGCCAAGAAAGATCTACCAGAGCCAGATCCAATGAGACTGATCTCACGAAAATCCCATGCTCACAGCTCCTAGAATGAATAGAAATCTAATCCTTTAGGAAGAGGATTTTAGAAAAGCTCTTGAATTTTTAAAATAAAAAATTGAAAAGAAAAAAATACAAATCCTTTTTTTAATACTTATCCATTTTTTGAGTGAATAGTTGATTAGGGAAAATAGCTAGTTAGACTAGCTAGACTTTGAATTGACCCAAACAAAAATAGCTTATTCCTCATAATGAGAATTCACCTAAGGCAAAGTTGCCATAAATTAAATCTAAAAATATTTAAAGCCCCAAAACCCACAATCACAAAAAATCACTTAACACTTTCGTGACAAAGAAAACTTCTAAATGCATAGACACACTCACTAGTCTAATCACATAATGTAGATGAGTTTGGATTTAATAATCATTGAAAGGTTTTAATTTAAGCAATTAAAATAAGTATAAATTGACAATACATGGACTGTTGGAACAATTGATTAATTGTGTATTATCTTTGATGTTACAAAAATTGCATATCAATTCCAGTTAGTGCATGTTGAGCTCATTTAGGTAGTGAGGAAAATTTTCTATGGGTACCAAGCATTCTTGAGTTTGCCTAGTTTAGAAGGCAGTATCTACCAAGCTCACTCAGACATTGAAGGAAAGTCTACAAAAGATGAGTGTTAACTAAAATCACTCGGTTAATGAAGGAAAATTTGGATGGAACTAGTGTTAAATGAGATCGCTTAGTTACCAAAGGAACTTTACAAATATATAGTATTAATTGAGCTTCAGTTGGTTAACACGGGAAAATCATTTCTGAGTTAGTGTCTACCAAGCTGGGTCGGCTAATGAAGGATTTTCTTTTTTTGGCATATTAAATTTAATTGATTTATCTATTGGTTCTAGCTGACTAAGATGATGAATATTAATTATTGCAAGTTGTATATGAGCTGAATTGACAATATGGATGATATAAGTATAAGGTCAAGTTCTTAGTTAGAGTAAGAAGGTATGAGTGTATTGAAGATTTAATGATGAAGAGAGGAAGGGAATTTGAAGGATAAGAAAAATATCCTTGTAGAGTTGAAAAGATATATTCAATCAGTAAGGATGAAGTATACAAGCCAGAATTGAGATATGTAATCAACAATTTAGTTGCATTAGAAATCAGGTCATCTCATTGTTACTCTCTAGCCATTGTAGCTGGCTTAATAACTATTTGTAAATCTTCTAATAAGGTGGCAGTTCTATTGAATTGTCTTAGGAACTCTACCAAGGCCACTCCTAATAGGGTGATTAAATCCTCTAATAGAGTCACACCAAAAAATGTGTTTTGTAACCTTAACAGGGTTGGCTCCTAACAGGGCTCACTTCAAAAGAGTGAAAATAGTAACTAGTTGCAATTGGTGGTTTTCCCAAATTAAGTTTTCACGTTAAATCTTGGTGCCAAATGTGTTCATGCTATTTTATTTTATGTGTTTGCAACTAAGTAAAAGTAATGGTAATCTTTGATAACATCTTAAGATCTACATGTTAAGTACTTATTGAGAATATTTAGTATTTACCAAGTTATAACATTTTTTGTGTGTTTGTTGAGCATCAATAGTATTTAGTTTTCATAGTTTATTTTGTACTAACATCTAAGTGATCTAGAATTTATTTTAGTGGTTACCGATTCACCCCTCTCCTCTCAGTTACTCCTCTTATATTTCCAACAATTGGTATCAGTGCTTTTGGTGCTGTAAGGCCCCTTCCTGTATGTAATTTTTTTAAAATATGAATTTTCTTATTAAATCTTTTCTAGGAGATCTGAATGGATATGACATAATTTTTTATGTGGTGAAGGTCCTAATGAAATTAAGAGAAGCTAATACATCCATGTTTTAAATATTCAGTGATTCAAGAACTTCTACATTAACTAAATTGTTTAAACATTGAAATTTCACTAATGATGATATGAGACATTTTCACCTAATGATAAGGGTGTTGATTTTACTATCCTAGTGATGAAGTTTTATGCTTCAGATAGTTTAGTATTCTTTAAATTGGTGTTGTTAGAATGATTAGGTGTAGGCATGCCTAACGATGATTATTCTGGTACTTTAATCTAAATTAACGAATAAGTTATATTATATTGATTATGTGATTCAGATGATTAAATGTGGGTAGAAATGAATTAAATAGTTAATTTTATAAAACATTCATGTTTTGATTTATGTAACTATACAGATAGGTTTTTAATATATATGCATGTGTTTTTCTTGAGCTACTAATGTGTGCATTGAGTGTGCAGGATATTTTAGCCAAAAAATTTAACAGAGAAACGAAACTGAACCCTATGTATCAATTGTGGAAACTAGGGTTAAATCCAATGAAAGAAGAAAACCACCTTATTTCTATTTTATGTGTCATGGATTGGGTGAATGTATCATTCTATAATCAGTAAATGTTAATGCTTCATAATAGTGTTTTTTTTATAGTGTCACTTGACACTTGTGAATTGTGTATGCATTTCAACATGATAGTTAGAGGGAAGCAAGAAACCTAAAGATTTAAGTTGGATTTTGTTAGATAAATTTTTGTTAATTAGTTAGTATTGAGATTAATTACCCCTAATTACGATTAGTGAGTTATCTACATTTTGAAAGTTGTTAGTAAGTCCTAAAATTTTTCTACCTTTTGTTAGGTCTCTAATTAATCCTAAAAGCCTAAAATCATTAAATCTAAGTACCTAAGGGGTATGGGTATGGGTTGGGGACATTTTTCACCCTCTTAGCCCCTTTGGTTGACTTTTATGGTCAGTCAAAAGTCCATTTTTTCTTTAGTGCGAAAATTGATTGTCTCCTTCATGTGTTGGTGACTTAAACTCCACCTCAAGGTTTACCTAATGTCTAGTTGATTTAGGATCATATTTAGAGGCATCTTTGGAGAAGTTTTGGTTGCTACCCAATCTCAAGTTTTAGAGAGATATTCTCAAGATTGAAGGAAGGAAGGAAAGCTCATCTCAAACTGGTTCATTTGGCCATAACCTTGTTGTGAAGGTAGGATTCTTAAGCTCATTTTTTTTATGTTGTTCATGTTGTTCATGCTTTGTTCATGAATATGTTATTGCATTTTCATTGGTATGCTTATATGTATGTTGGTTATTCTTGGGAGGGAATGAAACATGTTTTGTTGAATGCTTTTCCTTCACGTTTTTTTAAATTTTCAAAGGGATTTTGTGGGTTGTTTTGGCATTACTCACCTTTGGATAGGGAAGAAGTGGTCATGTATGAGGGAAGGGCTTTAGTTGGACCTTGATAGTGTAGAGTCTCTTATCATGATGAGAAGAGGGAAAGAGGGTAGGGTGTTATAGGCCCATACTTGTCATCACATACCATGTTTTGAAATTGTGAAATTTGAAGAAGTGAAAGAATGAAAATCCTTTTATTATTGGCCTTGAAAGGGCATTTGTGGAAGAATGAAAGTTCTTGAGATTTTAGCCTTGAAAGTGCTATGTTATGGTATTATGCTCGATATCTCCTATTGGGAAAATCCACATTCTCCCTGTATATGAGCAATGTTAGTATGCTAATAGAAACCAAATTTAAATAAAGCTTCTACAAACTAAACAAAATTCATAAACTTCAAGATAGAATAAGATGAGCTCTCAATTGAGAATATGAGCCATTAATGGGCTCTCTCAATGAGAAGCTCTCTTGTTGAGTAGCTTTTTCTAAATAGATAGGATATATGCTCAAGCTTTATGCTTCAAAAAGAGCTTCAAATGGAGTTGGAATTTGGGTGTGAGTGTATGGTTTTGATGTAAAATGGCTTCTCAAAATGGCATTATGACTTTACTTCATGGATTGTGTTATTTTGCAAAGGGAAAGGATCCAATTTATAGGCAAGAGGCTTGAGGGATTGAGGGCTAAGGTGAAAGGATGGGAAAAAGCTCATGGAGGGCTCATATTACATGAGAAGAGAGTACATGAATTGTGCTTCCTTACAGCCAATCAAAGAGTGACACATGTCACAGGGTGAGAGGATGGAGGAAAGGGGAAGGATGAGTCAACAAAAGAGGCTCAAGGGATAAAATCTTCATAAAGACCCTCATAATGACTTTTAAGAGCAATAAAAGGGCTTGGAAGAGTCATTTATGGCCTAGTGGACTTCATTAAGTTTAATGGTTGAGATATTTTGAGGGAGATGAGAGCAATTTTGACTTGGGCTTGATTAGGAGGGTTTTAAGATTGCTTAGGATTGTGCAAATGATTAGAGGATGGATTAGGATGGTTTAGGATTAGCTTAGAGATAGGCAAGTGGATGGCATTTAATGAGGGTGGGTGAAGGAGGAGATATTTGTTAACTTTGGCTTGGGTTAGTAAGTTTTAACCCATGTTTAGAGAATGTGACAAGGTTAGGAGGGGATTAGGATTAGGTTTAAAGACATCTTCTAGAAGAGTCTAGACTTTGGATGAGGATAAAGACTTTCTAGAATAGTCTAGAACTTCCTAGGATGAGGATGAAGACTTTCTATTAGGAAATAAATAAATTTTTATTTATTTCAAGGGTTTGGGTTGAGGAGATATTTATTAAAACCTTTTTAATAAACATGAGGATTAATATTTAATCTTAATTAAATATTTTGAGTTGGGATTGGGGGTAGGAAATGATGGGATTAGCCTTTAATTAAAATTAAAGAAGGATTAGAAGATTTTGGAAGAGGTTAGTGGTCTTAAGGAAATTGGCCAAGTTTTGGGTAAAAAATAATTTTTTAATTTATTTTGGGTTTTTTGGTCAATTTATTAATTAAATAATTAATAAATAAGAAAATAATGTTTAAATAAGATTTAAACATTTTTTGGAGGGATTCCTTAATTAAATATTTTTAATTAAGATAAAAGGATTTAATGGCATAAAAATAAATAAATTAATTAATAAATGATGATGTCATCGGAGACTTTTTTCAGAAAATAAAAATATCATTTTCTAAAATATTTTTAGTTGTCTACATTTTGCCCCTCTTTGATGTGATGCCGCAAGTGGCATGGCATCAAAGATAAGAAAATAAGATGCCCAAGGCTAGAGCAGAAGAGGGGAGAATGGACTGCAAGATGCCCCCTCAAGAAGGCAGCAGGGAGAGAAAGTGAGGCTCAACAACTTCTTGAAAAGTACAAGAATTTCGGATGAGCAAGAAGACTCAGATTGGCTTAAAAGAAGAGGTTTAGTTAGCTTAAACTCTCACTATGGGAGAATGATAAAGGGAGAATTAGAGGCACAAGAGGAAGCAAGCTTAAGTTCTCAGGGATTGCAGAGGATGAAGGAGCGGAGCACTATAAAAGGAATCCAGGATGGGGAGATGGATGAGGGGATTAAAAAGCTGATGCAATAGGATTTCAAAGAGTCAGATTGGCGGAAGATGGGTTTCAGAGATCCCTAGGACTAGGATTGTGGATCTCGAAAGATGAGGCTTTGTGGATTGATTTGGATTGGTGGATCCCTAAGACTAGGATTGTGGATCCCTAAAGCTAAAGGTGAGGAGTGATTCAAAGAGATACTAATGCATAAGCTAGGGTAGGAGAGATGGATGCTGGATATGGATGGGGGATAATGGAGATGAAGGAAAACCATTGAAGCTTTTTGAGCAGGGGAGATACTTCAAAGAGAAGTACCACCATGTAGTTGAGCACTAGATTTTCTATAGGACGGTTGGTTAATTGCCAAGGTTACCAGGAACATCAAGGCCATGTGACCAACTATCTAGAGGACTGACAAACTAACTCAAAACAAACATGCAAGGATTGCCCCAGCATCACACACGATTCCTAAAGGAAGTAGCGTGGAACCGACATTGGGTAACCCATAAGAAGAAAACAAAAACAAATAAAAGACCTGATCAAGACCTTACGCTCAGATTGCCCCATTTGCAGTATAGCATGATATTGAAGATCGTGGCAACCTTGAGGAGGGAACAAAAGGATTACTTGGAAAAGATACTTCAAGACCCAAAAGGGAAGATTCCAAATTTAAAAAAAAAGAGAAAATCCAAAAGAGAATCGTTTGCCAATGAGATGGGTAGGACGAGGTACTAACGGACCAAGATCTAACATGAGGAAAGCTATATCCTACAAGGATCTATCGGAGAGCACCTAACCTGGTGGATCTGGGTGAGTGATGTGGCTAGCAAGCTGAACTAAGAAGGATAACACTTTGGTGACAGGAGATCTAGCTAAAGGATGCATTGGAATAGGTAACCAAGATGTGCGATGTGTGCAAGATGCTGACCAAGGAGGAACTGGCAAAAAAGATGGATAGATACAATGGTACTAAGCTAAAGAGGATGTACAAGCTAACAAACCAAGATATGTACAAGATAAAGCTAACCAAGATAGTTACAAGCAGGCGAAATCTTAGGATGATAGGATAGTGGGATGGTTCGATGTTGTGCAAGATGCGAAAGCTAAGGGCGGGGTGATAGATAAAGATATGGATTTGGCAGGATGCATCCAATGATGATGAGAGATTTTGTGACCAAGGATAGCTAGAGGAGCAGGATGAGATGGCTAGATAGGATGGTAGATAGCTAGGATTATGATGGATGTAAAGAGATTACATTGGGTTTGCATGAGGATAGCCTAGAGCTAGATACCAATGACAAGGGAGGATGGACAAGACAAGATATCCAAGGAATATAGTGCCCCCAATCAGAAGATAACATGTGGAAGGAGGTCTTATGATGGATGTGATAGGATTGAAGCTAGGATGGAAAAAGCTTAAGGGGCTAGGGAGATGGATGATAGCTTGGATGGTTGGCTAAAGCTGTAGGAGATAAGTGGGTGGTGTGAGATGGAAGATGGAGGGTGAAGGATAGGTGGATAGATTGGAAGATGGAGTTGGATGTCAAGTGATGACCAAAAGCATGAGGGTGATAGGCTAAGTTGGGGATGGCGGGATTATGCATGATGCTTGTTTGCCAAGTTTTCATCATCGTACTTGTCCAAGGTGCTTGAATTGCCAATTTTTCACCAGTGGAGGCTTTATTTTTCTTTATTATTTTTTGGCTTTTTGACTTTGGACTTAGTTGGAATGATTTTGGCTTTCTTCAGCTATTTTTGGCTTATAGATGTTGGTAGGATGGATGAAAAAGGATTGGATTGAACAAGTGGAATCGTGGGTGGGAGTTTGACAGATAATGGATGCGAAGACATAAGGCTTGTGGGTAAATGGATGAGGAAAATGGAAAGATCATCATTGGCACACACCTTGAGAGGTAATAAAGTAGTGGGAAAGATGGTTTTGAGCGAGGTTGAGGAGAAAATGGAGGAAGAGAAAGATAAGGACTAAAAGTAGAGTTGGAAGATGGAGGATGGGAAATTTAGGATAAGAAGCATATGGACTAAAAGTGGATTGGGGGGATGAAGGATGCTTATATGACGATTTGGATGAAGGATGGATGGATGAGGCTTTTTGAGTAGCATGAATGGATGCCAATTGAGATTTTTCTTTGAGATGCATTTCTTATACGAGCATCTTGGGTATCCACATGATTTTTGACTTTTTTAGCTTGGGCTTTTGTGGCCTCTTGACTTTTTCTTTGATTGGGATTAAATTTTTCTTGTTTTGAACATGTATTTTAGAAGGGACATGTTGAGACTTGGATTTTTGTGGATTTTTAGATTTATGCTTTTGTATTTTGGCACCCAATATGCTTCTATTGGCCATGGGATGGGAACAAGAGCATGGAGGAGATGGAGGGATAATTGATGGAGTGATAGGGTTTAAAGGTTGGAAGGGATTCAAGGGTGAGTGCCTTTGATAATCTAGCTGGTGGATTTGAGGGGATGGAAGGATAGATTGGAACATAGGATATGGATGGATATAATTGCCCAAAATGGATGGAGGGAAGGAAGGATATGGGCCCAAAATAGATGCAAACAGCGAAGGTGTACGTCCCAAAATAGATGGAGGGGATAAAGGATTCATATTAGGTATGTAACGACCCAAAAAGGATGGAAAGGGGGTGGAATTTAGATAAGGGATCATATATGGACCCAAAATGGAGGGTTGGAGATAAGGAGTAGGATGAGGGCCCAAAATAGATGCGGAATAAGATGGATGGATGAGGCTTCGGGGTGGAGATGGAAGGACTTGGGACCATGCAGGAATAACAGGGATGCCAACATCTAGAAATACATTTTCATTTCTTTTTTCAATATGATGTTCATTATTTGGAACACAAGATGTGAGTCCATTACTAGTTGAAGGAGTTGGAGCTTCGGATATGATAATTAGTTCTTTTTCGATGGATCTATCATCATGGATTATGGGAGATGTATGATCATGAAGGAGAGGAGATGGGAGGATAGGATCTTGAGTTGAGTGGGCTGAGGGAAAGGGATCTTGAGATGGTGTAAGTAAGATGGTAGGATTTAGATATGGAGGGGATGGTAAAAGTGGATCATGTAGGGGAATAAGTGGGATGGTGGGATCTGTTGTTTTGTTGGAGGGTATTTCAACATGCTTTTGGACAAGATCTTGACAGGAATGGATGGGAGTGGATGCATGAGGTTCATTATATGGGAGTTGGATAATGCTTGGAGGAGGAGATGTGGATGGGATTTGGAGCGATTCGATGGATGGTGGGAATTTGATGCTTGTGGGAAGTGGAAGGATTTTAAGAAATTTGATGGATGGTATGGGGATGATATCTATGGGAGATGGGGGTGATATTATAGATGGGGAAGCTTCATCACTGACTACTTCACATGGTTGGATTAGATGACATGGCTTACTGACTGTTGGAGGCAACTTTTCTTGTATTTCCTCTAGGAGATTCCTTGGAGACTTGTGTGTTGGAGGTGGAGGTGGTGGATTGATAGGAATAGCTTGTGTGATGAGGGTGGAAGATTGGAAGCTGGGTTGATTGGGTGATGGAGGAGAAGCTGGGATATCAGATGGCATGACTAGATAGTTTGGAATAACTCTTGGATTTTGGGGGATGGTTGGTGGAAGGCCTCTAAGGCTTTCAATATACCCGTCATAGTCAACAAGATTTTCATCATCATTGGAATAGGAGGTGGCGGGAGCAAGGACAATATGACCGAACACACGATGATAGGTTTGGGGTTTCATGTTTTGATGATGAGTCGGATGGGGATGGGGTCTTGCATATGGATGAACACCGAAGCTCATGGTTGGATTTGGATTAAGCGCAGATTTTGGATTGGCTGATGAAGGATTTCCTAGGGAGAGTCAAAGCTATATGACAGACGTAAGGAGGATTGGCTGGAGATTTTTGGCTTTCCTGTGGATGGAAGACTTCAAGGGCATGCTGTCAAAAAGTGAGTTTTGCTTTCCTATGCGTTGGATTGGTGGAGATTGTGTCAACTTAAGGATAGACTAATGATCCTATGGGCATGACACGAGATTGACCACTTGTGGATCCCAACCTTTAGCTCAAGGTGATGAGGGATAAAAAGTGACAAAGCTAGATTACCCTAAACAAAGCTTTGTCAAAGGGATAACCTTGGTGAGGCTGGTGGATCGATTGGATTGATTGGATAGCAAATTCTAGCAGAATGACAACAACTCTCTAGAGGCTTGGGTGTGATTTTGGATTGGGTTGCTAGCTGGCTAGGGGGGATGATGATGGAGAGACTTTGGATTTGGGATTGTTCTAAAGCAAGGAACTAGATAGATTCGGTTGCAGTGGGGGAGCTTGGATGATTTTCAGATGAGGCAGTGACTACGCTAAGTATGCCTTGAGCTGGGAGATTTTTGCTTTTTTGGGATTTTGACCAAAGTTGGAAAACATTCATTCAAAAGCTATGAACAAACAAGCAGACACAATTTTGGAGCAAGCACATCAAACACACCAACATCCTAGGAAGCTTTCTACAAGATAAAATTTTTTATAGCTAGGGAGTCCTCAATATACGCAAGGTATGTGAGGCCCAAATCCATAGATGAAACCAAAAAGATGTCACACAACCAAGAGGAGTAGTAACCCACTTCTCCTCTTTCACTTCTCAAGGGTATAAAGTTCCTTGAGGCTTAGCCCGAGTGACAAAATCTTGATTCCAAGAGAGGTGTCTTTGGATTCACCTCCCAATTTTTATAGTCCACCGGAACTTTGGAGTTGATGTCGTCCCAAGGGGTGATGAAATCTCCAAGTAGGCCTCCTAAAAAGTGTAAAACAAGACCACATACATGATCTTGGGCTTTAAAAGACATGCATTTATTCCAATTGATGATTTAGATTTTGTAAGCTATGATTGAAGTCACTTGTGATTATGGCATACAATGTTCATTCCAATTTGACAACATCGTCAGCATAATGAAAGTCAAGAGATTGTCAACATAAGAAATGTGAGTGCCATTGAAAATGCATCCAAACCATGCAATGTTCATTGATTGTTAGGCATTCAAGATTGAGTGTGAGTTTGTTTTAAGCTCAAAACAAAGATGTGTGAAACTCGATTGCCAAGCGCGCACCTGGAGGCCCTCCATCTCAAGATTTGTCCAATTTTTATGTTCATTAAATGAAGTGTTAGCAAAACTAATGCACATTCAAGGAATTTTCTAACTTAGAAAAACCACTAAAGACCCAAGTGAGTGGAGTTTGATCTTTGTGGAGCACTTAACACCCTCTTAGGTAGACCCATCCCCATAGATGGTGCTAAGATTGCAACCAATGGTTAAATTGATGGGTGATTAAAGAGGGTGAGTCCAACTATAAACTTACTCAAAGTGTCTTTATTAGTTTTTATAACTTAGAAGATTTCAAAAATGTGGATTCTTTTTATGCCCCAAAAGATGATTATTTGATCTATGGCATTCAAGATTGGATTTGTTGTTTTAATCATGCATTCATAAAAAAAACAAACTTGATTTTAATCCATGGCACTCAAGAGTGATTTTAGCAACATGCATTCAAAGACAAGTGATTAAACATTCAAGTTTTTTCCTTTGAGCATTCAAGATTGAGATTTTGTGTGTTGTTTTAAGAAATTTGAAGTGCTTTGTTTTAACCTTAGATCATTCAAGATTGTTTTGGACTCAAAAGTGAAAATGACTCTTTGGACTTTGGTTTTCATTCAAAATTTTGTGTTCTAGTTTGCATATTTTAAGCCCAAAAATGATATTCCTAGATTGTTTTGATGCATGAAAAACCTAAGAAACATTCAAGATTTTGCAACAAGACATTTGTTTGGAACAAATAACAAAGCTTTTAGGACAATTTTTGGCAACCATTTAGAACTCTTTGTTTTCATGAGATTTTTAAAAGAACTTTAAAATATTTGCAAATGAGGTTCATTTTATCCTTGATTGATGCTTTGAGTTTGATTTAGATTTTAGTGTGCACTTAGTGTTGATTCTGAACCTTTTGAAATGCAAACTTGAAGTTCTTTTTAAATTCCCAAAAATGAAGTGTTCCTAACTTTGCATGAATGCATCTAAAACCTTGATGTTGCAAGGATGCAAATGATTGGATTGGTTTAGTTTCACTTGTTAAAAGATTTTTTGTTTTTTGCAAATTTTTAATTTTTTAATAGATTTAAGTATGATTTGGGGGTTCATTTTAAGCACTAAAAAGAAGTGTGTACAATTTTGCTTCCTTAAAAATAATGGCCAAGATCTCCCACAAGAAGAAGAAGAAGAAGTAGATGGAATAAGAAGAATACAGACAAGAAGAGGAAGAAGAATTCTAAGTGCTTTGTCCACCTATAAGCTTGAAAAATCTGCAAACACTATGAGATAGACTATGAATTCCTTTGTCTTCTTCATGCTCATGTGGACCTACAAAACCAATTTATACAATCCTATCAATCACAAAAAAAAAAAAAATTAGCCAAAATCAGAAAATGACATACAAAACTTGACTAAAAAAGCTAATGAAGATGACCCATACAGGGTCCCATTGGGCATGCCAAAATGTATATGAGCAATGTTAGTATGCCAATAGAAACCAAATTTAAATAAAGCTTCTACAAACTAAAAAAAATTCATAAACTTCAAGATAGACTAAGATGAGCTATCAATTGAGAATATGAGCCATTAATGGGCTCTCTCAATGAGAAGCTCTCTTGTTGAGTAGCTTTGTCTAAATAGATAGGAATTATGCTCAAGCTTTAAGCTTCAAAAAGGGCTTCAAATAGAGTCAGAATTTGGGTGTGAGTGTATGGTTTTGATGTAAAATGGCTTCTCAAAATGACATTATGACTTTACTTCATGGATTGTGTTATTTTGCAAAGGGGAAGGATCCAATTTATAGGCAAGAGGCTTGAGGGATTGAGGGCTAAGATGCAAGGATGGAAAAAAGCTCATGGAGGGCTCATATTGCATGAGAAGAGAGCACATGGATTGTGCTTCCTTACAGCCAATCAGGGAGTGACACATGTCACAGGGTGAGAGGATGGAGGAAAGGGGAAGGATGAGTCAACAAAGGAGGCTCAAGGGATAAAATCTTCATAAAGACCCTCATAATGACTTGTAAGAGCAATAAAAGGGCTTGGAAGAGTCATTTATGGCCTAGTGGGCTTCATAAAGTTTTATGGTTGAGATATTTTGAGGGAGATGAGAGCAATTTTGACTTGGGCTTGATTAGGAGGGTTTTAAGCTTGCTTAGGATTGTGCAAATGATTAGAGGATGGATTAGGATGGTTTAGGATTGGCTTAGGGATAGGCAAGTGGATGGCATTTAATGAGGGTGGGTGAAGGAGGAGATATTTGTTAACTTTGGCTTGGGTTAGTAAGTTTTAACCCATGTTTAGAGAATGTGACAAGGTTAGGAGGGGATTAGGATTAGGTTTAAAGACATCTTCTAGAAGAGTCTAGACTTTGGATGAGGATAAAGACTTTCTAGAATAGTCTAGAACTTCCTAGGATGAGGATGAAGACATTCTAGAAGAGTCTAGAACTTCTTAGGATGAGGGTAAATTAGATTTTTAGGAAATAAATAAAGTTTTATTTATTTCAAGGGTTTGGGTTGAGGAGATATTTATTAAAACTTTTTTAATAAACATGAGGATTAATATTTAATCTTAATTAAATATTTTGAGTTGGGATTAGGGGTAGGAAATGATGGGATTAGCCTTTAATTAAAATTAAAGAAGGATTAGAATATTTTGGAAGAGGTTAGTGGTCTTAAGGAAATTGGCCAAGTTTTGGGCAAAAAATAAATTTTTAATTTTTTTTGGATTTTTTGGTCAATTTATTAATTAAATAATTAATAAATAAGAAAATAATGTTTAAATAAGATTTAAACATTTTTTGGAGGGATTCCTTAATTAAATATTTTTAATTAAGATAAAGGGATTTAATGGCATAAAAATAAATAAATAAATAAATTAATTAATTAATTAATAAATAATGATGTCATCAGAGACTTTTTTTCAGAAAATAAAAATATTATTTTCTAAAGTATTTTTAGGTGTCTACACTCCCTAGTCTGGTTCAATGTTGAACCTATTGTGCAAATCGGGATGGAAATGTATGCTTGATTTGTTCTTCATGTCATGTTTGATTTGTCTCGAGGTTAGTTCTCATCTTCTACATGATCACCATGATGTATTGAAGCTACTAAAAAGGATCCGTTGTTACGGACCTAGAAGAGAATTCAAATTGTTTTGTAATATTATGAAAAAATGTGTTTTAAACTCGTGTTGAAGTGGCAAGGATGTTGAGTTTTTTTACTGGTTCTTTCCCAACAGAGCCTTGAACTAGGTTGAGTAATAGAGAAAAAAGAGAGGAGTGAGTTATGTTCTTCCATTGAGCGTTTTAGTATTTTAGTTCTTTACATATGTTTAATTGGAAATGGATAAAATGAAGTTTCACTCTTCCTACGACATTTGTATGTTTTGTAATCATATTCATTCGATTTGGATTAATTAAATAAAATGGTGAAAAGAAATCATGTGATTTAAGATTCAAAATAGGATTAAAGAGAGTCAAATGTGTGATTTGGAACTCTCAATTTATATTCGTGATTATTAAGAGTTACAACAATCTTATGTTTATGGTTTAAAAAAATACCTTAATTTGATGTTTATAATCAAATGTTAGAGAGAAAAACTAATACTCTCCCTTGGTTAAAACGTTATGTTTGCAAGATTTCATCACCTATAACAAAGGAATTTTCATTTTCTTAAACTTGAAAATATAAACTTTATTAAGAATTCCATACGTAGACAAAAATATGGCCATAAGAAGAAAAATAGAAATGAAAATGACATCCTACAGCAAGAAAAAGGCTCTTTGGATTTTATATGGGCCAATGTATTAAACCATTTGAAGTCCAATAGAATATTCTTTGTTGATTCCTTATTTTAAATTATATATATATATATATATATATATATATAAAATAAAATAGAGAAATATATTTTAATATTCTAAAAGTATCCTAAATCCCTACCTAATAAACTTTTAAAAGTTATTGTTCAAGCTACACCCCTCTCATAATCTACCTAGGTGTTGGATGGGTAAGGGCCATCATGATGCTAACATCACCTATACTTTTCTTTCCCCAAATCAGATGCAACATACCTAGTTATTAAGTGGATGTTGAGTTAAATAAGTTTTTATAAGAGTTTTGACATAGAAGCCCTCTTGAATGCCATTGATTGGAGTATCTAAATCTCCTATGCTACCTAAGGTCACGTGGGGAGGAAAGTATTGGGGGTTGCTAGCTTGTGGGAAGTGTGTATGCAGGTTTGAGAGTATAGGAAGGGTCACGATCTCCTTGGTAGGTGTGAGGGTAGGTGAGAGTGTAGTTGTTTAAACAAAAACATTAATGTAATTCTATTCTTTTTAAAACTCACCTTTTCAAACCATTAAGAAAAAAGTTGTCTGCACCTCCCTTGCTGTCTCCATTGTACCCTTCACTTAGGTAGCCATCTTTGGGCTTGGGAGAATGGAGAAAGGGGATGGGACTGCCCACTTGTCCCTATGCCAAGTGTAGGATGGGTAGGTTTTGAGTCAGTTAGTTTAATTCTTGTTTTTATGTATGTTAATTAATATTTTTTAAATAAAAACTATTTAATATAGTTTAGCATTAATTAAATAAAGTGATGTTAGTTGTTAGTTTAGGTTTGATTTATTTTTGGTCATATTTTGTTAGATTAGATTAGTTTAATGTAATTTTAGTTTAGTTTTATTATTATTATTATTATTTAAAAGATTTTAAATTCAAATTAGTTGTAATTTGAGATTTGTTAAAGTTATGTTGTTTAAATTTAGTTTAAGTTTTAATTTGACAATAGTATTAAAATGAAATATTAGCTATAGGATGTATGTAATAGAGTGGGTTTTATAATATTAGATTAAGAAATTAGTGAATTTTAAATTTAGTGATAAATAAATTAGTTTTGTTTAAAGATAGTTTGTTATTTCAAACTCTTTTAAATTAAGTTTTGTTTACTTAATCATTTTTACTATTGTAATTTAATTTATATGTTTTAAAAACATTGATAAATTATTGTTTGCAAATTATTTTATAAGCTAAGAATGTAATATTCTTATTATTATTGCAAATTCTATTATTATTATTTTGGTACCATTATTACTATTTTAAGAAGTTTTATTTTTAGAATAGATTGTATGTTTGAAAGTAATTACTTTTAATATAAAGTGAAATTTGTTATTTAATTTTATTAAGCTTGGAGTTAAATGATTAAATTTGTGTTTAAGTTATTAAGTTAAGGCAGGATCACAATGCATGTCGAATTATTTAAATTTATTATAAGTTGACAAAACACCATGCAATAATAGTTTAGATTTATAATGTTAAGCGATGATATCATTCTTAAATTAAAGGTTAGTGTTAATTTACCTTAAATTGTTTGGAAGTAGTAAAGGATGTAAAACTAAGTTAGATTATTAGATAAAATTCTAAGTGTTGAAGATATATCTAGATAGTTGTTGAGTATTGCGAGTTTAGGATAATTTGAGTCATTTAGTTTAATTATAATATATTACCTTGAAATTGAAGTAATAAATTAATAATGGTCGAAATCAATTTAATAATGAATGCTCAAATTTAACATTTTCTTTTTCATACTCTTTGATGATAAACTTAAATGGTAATGACAAGACATTGTTAGGAGGTCCTGTATCTATCTCATTTCTTATACTTTAACTTGTGCAATTAAGTGTATCAAACTTACTCGTGTTTTTAATCTTTAAAAAATAAAAATTGTTGGTGTGTTTTTGACCTAATTTTTGGGCATGACATTTTTGGTATCAGAGCCTGATTTCGTGACACTTGGGCAATAATGGGTCCATGACAAGTGTGAACATTTAAATTTTACTAGACGAAGTAGGGATTTCCCCCTCACAAAAAATTGATAAGCAAATGTATTCCTTCTAGACTATGACACTGATAATTAAGCCTCAGTAAGATTTGAACTGGTATTAACAAATTTAAATGGTGAACTATATCAGATAACCCCGTCTTAATGATTGAAAACAACTGATTAGATGTAAGAATGTTATATTTATATTAAAGTGTATTATTATCTCATTAAGAAATCAAAATTATATTTAACACGACCACCTTGAGGGAAGACTAAATTAAGAACCCTAAAACAACTTGAATCATGAAAGTGGAAATGATCATATAACCTGAAAGTCAAAGAGAAAGTGTTTCTGAACATCATAGTAGAATTCAAATTTTGTCTTACCCGGTCACTCATAAAAGCATTGTAGTTATATTGAAAGTATGGGGGTGAACTGGTAAACTAGTACAATTTTAAACTTTTCAAACATGAGTAAAAGAAACCTACGATCTTCATAATCTAATTTTGTGCCTTTGGATTAAAATGGTGAATAGATAAAATGAATGATGAGTAAATAAGAAGGTAACACTTGAAGAGAATATCATGTTAACAAGTATTGGGATACCTCTAACCTATTAAGAATGTAATATATATTGCTCTAGTAATCCTTGGGAAGAAAAGAAGAGCTATTTAGAATCTGCAAGTAACATTTGGGAATCTCGAATGATGGGATCACTAATGGGAGAAGCTAGTCAACAAGAGAGAAAGTCAGTGAGGAACATACAAAGAAAGAAAGTATCTCAACCCACTGTGAGGAGTAGAACCCT
The DNA here is from genome assembly GCA_028749045.1 of Cupressus sempervirens. Lineage (NCBI taxonomy): Eukaryota > Viridiplantae > Streptophyta > Pinopsida > Cupressales > Cupressaceae > Cupressus > Cupressus sempervirens. Next base: position 238,843,339 of record CM053791.1, read on the forward strand.
AATCAGGGAATGCATCTATCTCAATATGGTGGTAAGAATGAAATTTGAATGGTGAGAAATACATATCGTATAGTAATAAATTAGTAAGATGGAAAATGCAAATTGTTGAGTTAGGGTTATGCGAGTATATTATGTTGGTAGGCTTATTCTATAAGCATGAGTAATACTAAATTTTAACTATCAAGTAAATTCTTGTAGATTCAAGTATTGATATTATTGGATCAATTATAACCCTACAATTTAGAGAAAGTAAAGTCATGATGAGATCATCAACCTAGAATGAACTAAAGGTTTAGGTATCAAGGTTATGTAATAAGCAGATTATAAGCCACGAGGCATGTTAAGAACAATGATGATGACCTATATTGATAGCAAGGGGATAGTTGTAAGAGTGAATAAGTAAACATTGATGACATCCTAATAATGGTTTTTTACCTAAGTAGTCGCAAACCTGCAACCTAAGGATGAGTTCATGAGTCATTTATGGCTAGGAGACATGAAATATGGAATTATTGATAAGAAATAGTAGCATTCAGTGTATTCTCAGATGAGAATTAAAACTTGTGTAAATAATGAAATAAACAGAATAGTATAATATATATGTATACAGGATCATACCAATTTGATGAGATTGATAACACAACTTTAGCTAGTATATTGTGGTGAAATTTGTCCTAAGAAAGATTATGGTAATGTACCCTATTATGAAATTATAGTAAATCGAGAATAAGAGATTTGATATTGTAGTTGCAACTCAAAATACAACTTTACTGACGCTAAAGTTTCCCACATGTTTAGATTTTTCAAAAGGAAACCAATGTAACAACTAGAGGATTGAATGGGGGCTTATATTAATATCCTTGCATTTGCACTTTTGAGTGATTTCTGATCAAGCCAAACCCCTTTGTGTAGTAAACCCTAATCGTAGGGTGATGTCAATGAAGATAAGTATGAAGTTAGTATGAGGGATCAATTAGAGTTTGAGTGACATGGTTGTTAGACCACCATCTAAAATCAATTCAAGATCCTTACAATGTATTTGGAAGACCTAAGACCCCTCATGTTCCTTAGTGACCCTGGTGTGGCCGCATAATAATGGTAATGTAAATTTTGGTAAGTGATTGAATTTATGTCCTTATTTGGCTGATTTTAGATTTTGGTACTCTTAATGTTCTTCCTTTTTGTGTGATGTGGGGTCGTTTAGCCAATTGTATTATTGATGATTCTATTTTTGCCTCTTGGTTATGCCTTTATTTCTTGACTAAAATTTTACTATTGTGGCCACTCTTTATTTCCTTGAGTTCTGACTTTCGTGTTGGATGTTTCATCCTTGATGTCAAATTTAAATTTGAGGTACTTTCTCTTTTTAAATTTTTTTTTTTTTGGCAAGTAACATATGATGGGGCTACCAAAATGGGATTCCTAACAATTAAGTGGATGTTTAACATTAGGGTTTGGGGTTACTAGTGAGAGTATTCGTACCCCCACCCTCTCCTAGGACTTTGAGAATAGGATTAATGTTATCTGTTGACTATTATGAGTAATGAATTGTACCCCAACATAAATTTGGTTAAGGTTACGGGTTAATTGAAAGGACTTCTAGATGGAAAGGTGCATGTGTAGTGATGAACTCATTGCTCATACACTATCAAGATTTAGTGCATCATGAAAAATCTAAAGGGAGAGTATTTAACCTAGAATAAGGGACAAGTTGCTTAATATGAAACCTCATTTGAGGGAGTCTCGTACAACTATTACCCGATGAGTGGATATGTGGAATTCAGAATACCTTATGATATTATTATGGCTAGGGACTTTATAAGTATGTTATACTGGACTTGAATGTTTTTTTTTAATTGTAACCAATATTATTTAAGGAGTAATTGACCCTGGAAAATGTAATCATGTCAAAATTTTGGATTGAACTTTTCTTTTAGTAATGGTAATAAGGTAAACATGTTATCTTCCCTGAGTATTTATGAGAATTATTAATCATTCTTTTCATAAGAGTAACTATTGGAACAATCTACATAAGGCCTAGCATAAGATGAAAATTTTAGTTGTGCAACTTCAAGGAGGAAGTCAAAGGCTAGTGGGGGAGAATGTAAGGACCCTCCTCGTATGTAATTTTTTTAAAATATGAATTTTCTTATTAAATTTATTCTAGGAGATTTGAATGGATATGAAGTAATGTTTTATGTGGTGAAGGTCCTAATGAAATTAAGAGAAGTTAATACATCAATGTTTTAAATGCTCAGTGATTCGAGAACTTCTACATTAACTCAACTATTTAAACATTGAAATTTCACTAACGATGATATGAGAAAATTTCACCTAATGATATGGGTGTTGATTTTGGTATCCTAGTGATTATGTTTTATGCTTCAGATAGTTCAGTATTCTTTAAATTGGTGTTGTTATGATGATTAGGTGTAAGCATGCCTAACAATAATTATTTTGGTACTTTAATATAAATTAATGAATAAGTTATGTTATATTGATTATATGATTCAGATGATTAAATGTGGGTAGAAATGAATTAAATAGTTGATTTTATGTAACTATATAGAGAGGTTTTTAATATATATGCATGTGGTTTTCTTGAGCTACTAATGTGTGCAATGAGTGTGTAGGATATTTTAGCTGAAAATTTTAACAGAGAAACGAAACTAAACCCTATGTATCAATTGTGGAAACTAGGGTTAAATATGATGAAAGATGAAAATCCCATTGTTTGTATTTTATTTTTGTCACAGACTGGGTGAATGTATCACTCTATAATCAGTAAATGTTAATGCTTCATAATAGTGTTTTTTTTTATAGTGTCACTTGACACTTGTGAATTGTGTATGCATTCTAAAATGATAGTTAGAGGGAAGTGATTAACATAAAGATTTAAGTTGGATTTGATTAGATAACTTTTTGTTAATCAATTAGTATTGAGACTAATTAACCCTAATTAGGATTAGTGAGTTATCTACATTTTCAAGGTTGTTAGTAAGTCCTACAATTTTTCTAGATTTTGATGGGTTTCTAATTAATCCTAAAAGGTTAAAATCATTAAATCTAAGTACCTAAGGGGTATGGGTATGGGTTAGGGACATTTTCTACCCACTTAGCCCCTTTGGTTGACTTTCATGGTCACTCAAAAGTCCATTTTTACTTTAGTGGAAAAATTGATTGTCTCCTTCATGAGTTGGTGACTTAAACTCCACCTCAAGGTTTACCTAATTTCTAGTTGAGTTAGGATCATATTTAAAGGCATCTTTGGAGAAGTTTTGGTTGTTACCCATTCTCTAGTTTCAAAGAGAAATACTCAAGATTGAAGGAAGGAAGGAGAGCTCATCTCAAACTGGTTCATTTGGTCATAGCCCTATTGTGAAGGTAGGATTCTTCAGCTCATTTTTTTTATGCTTTTGATTTTGTTCATGCTTTGTTCATGCATATGTTATTGTGTTTTCATTGGGATGCTTGTATGTATGTTGGGTATGCTTGGGAGGGAATGAAACATGTTTTCTTGAATGCTTTTCCTTCATGTTTTGCTTGATTTTTGAATAGATTTTGTGGGTTGTTTTGGCATTACTCACCCTTGGATAGGGAAGAAGTGGCCATGTACGAGGGAAAGGCTTTAGTTGGACCCTAATAGTGTAGAGTCTCTTCTCATGATGAGAAGAGGGAAATAGAGTAGCGTGTTATGGGCCCCTACTTGTCATCACATACTATGTTTTGAAATTGTGAAATTTGAAGAAGTGAAAGAATGAAAATCCTTTTATTCTTGGCCTCGAAAGGGCATCTGTGGAAGAACGAAAGTACTTGAGATTTTAGCCTCAAAAGGGCTACATTATGGTATTGTGTTCAATGTCTCCTATTGGGAAAATCTACCTTCTCCCTAGTCTGGTTCATTGTTGAACCTATTGTGCAAACTGGGATGGAAATGTATGCTTGATTTGTTCTTCATGTCATGTTTGATTTGTCCCCGGGTTAGTTCTTGTCTTCTCCATGATCACCATGATGTATTGAAACTATTGAAAATGATCCCTTGTTAAGGATCTAGAACAGAATTCAAATTGTATTGTAATATTATGCAAAAATATGTTTTAAACTCATGTTGAAATGTCAAGGATGTCAGGTTTTCTTATTGGTTCTTTCCTGACATTGCCTTGAACCAGGTTGAATAATAGAGAAAAAAGAGAGGATTGAGTTATGTTCTTGCATTGAGCCTTTTAGTATTTCAGTTCTTTACATATGTTTAATTGAAAATGGATAAAATGAAGTTTCACTCTTCCTACAAAATTTGTATGTTTTGTAATCATATTCATTTGATTTGGATTAATTAAATAAACTGGTGATAAGCAATCATGCAATTTAAGATTCAAAATAGGGTTAAAGATAGTCAAATGTGTGATTTTGAACTCTCAATTTATGTTTGTGATTATTAAGAGTAAAAACAATCTTGTGTTTATGATTTAAACAAATACCTTAATTTGATGTTTATAATCAAACATTAGAGAGAAAAAATAATATTGTCCCTTGGTTAAAAAGTTATGTTTACAAGATTTCATCACCTAGAAGAAAGGAATTTTCATTTTCTTAAACTTGAAAATATAAGCTTTATTTAGAATTCCATACTTAGACAAAAATATGGCCATGAGAAGAAAAATAGAAATGAAAATGGCATCCTATAGAAAAAAAAAGGTTCTCTGGATTTTGTATGGGCCAATGTATTAAACCATTTGAAGTCATAGAGAATATTCCTTGTTGATTCCTTATTTGAAATTTAAAAAAAAATTATATATATATTTTTTTAAATTTAAAAAATAAATAGAGAAATATATTTTAATATTGTAAAAGTATCCTAAATCGCTACCTAATAAATTTTTAAAAGTAATTGCACCCCCTCCCCCCCCCTCCCTACCTATCGTAAGTCCTTCAAGCTACACCCCTCCCATAATCTACCTAGGCCTTGGATGAGTAAGGGCCATCATGATGCTGACATCACCTATTCTTTTCTTTCCCCAAATTAGACACAACATACCTAGTTATTAAGTGGAGGTTGAGTTAAATAAGTTTTTATAAGAGTTTTGTCTTAGAAGCCCCCTTGAATGCCATTGGTTGGAGTATCTACATTTCCTATGCTGCCTAGGGTCACATGGGGAGGAAAGTATTGGGGGCTTCTAGCCTATGGGAAGTGTGTATGTAGGTTTGGGAGTGTAGGTAGGGTCATGATCTCCTTGGTAGGTGTGAGGGTAGGTGAGAGTGTAGTTGTTTAAACAAAAACATTAATGTATTTCTATGCTTTTTAAAACTCATATTTTCAAACCAATAAGAAAAAAGTTGTCAGCACGTCCCTTGCTATCTCCATTGTACCCTGCACTTGGGTAGGCATGTTTGGGCTTGGGAGAATGGAGAAAGGGGATGGGACTGCCCACTTGTCCCTATGCCAAGTGTAGGATGGGTAGGTTTTGAGTCAGTTAGTTTAATTCTTTTTTTTATGTATGTTAATTAATATGTTTTAAATAGAAACTATTTAATATAGTTTAGCATTAATTAAATAAAGTGATGTTAGTTGTTATTTTAGTTTTGATTATTTTTTTGGTCATATTTTGTTAGATTAGATTAGTTTAATGTAATTTTAGTTTAGTTTTATTATTACTATTATTATTTAAAAGATTTTAAATTCAAATTAGTTGTAATTTGAGATTTGTTAAAGTTATGTTGTTTAAATTTAGTTTAAGTTTTAATTTGACAGTAGTATTAAAATGAAATATTAGTTATAGGATGTAAGTAATAGAGTGGTTTTATAATATTAGATTAAGAAATTAATGATATTTAAATTTAGTGATAAATAAATTATTTTAGTTTAAAGATAGTTATTTCAAACTCTTTTAAATTTTTTTTTTTTACTTAATCATTTTTCTTATTGTAATTTAATTTATATGTTTTAAAAAAATTTATAAATTATTGGTTGCAAATTATTTTATAAGTTAGGAATGTAATATTCTTATTATTATTGTAAATTCTATTAATGTTTTTTTGTACCATTATTATTATTTTATAAAGTTTTATTTTGAGAATAGATTCTAGGTTTGAAAGTAATTACTTTTAAAATAAAGTGAAATTTGTTATTTAATTTTATTAAGCTTGGAGTTAAATGATTAAATTTGCGTTCAAGTTATTAAGGTTAGTAGTTAGTGAGAGGATCACAATTCATGTTGAATTATTTGAATTTATTATAAGTTGAAAAAATAGCATGCAATAATAGTTTAGATTTATTATGTTAAGTGATTATATCATTCTTAAATCAAGGTTAGTGTTAAGTTACTTTAAATTGTTTGAGAGTAGTAAAGGATGTAAAACTAAGTTAGATTATTAGATAAAATTCTAAGTGTTGAAGATATATCTAGATAGTTGTTTAGTATTGTGAGTTTAGGATAATTTGAGTCATTCAGTTTAATTATAATATATTACCTTGAAATTGAAGTAATAATAAAACAATGGTCGAAATAAATTTAATAACGAATGCTCAAATTTAACATTTTTTTTCGTACTCTTCAATGATAAACTTAAATGGTAATGACAAGACATTGTTAGGAGATCCCATATCTATCTCATTTCTTATACTTTAACTTGTGCAATTAAGTGTATCAAACTTACTGGTGTTTTTAATCTTTAAAAAAAAAAATGTTGGTGTGTTTTTGATGCAATTTTTGGGCATGATAGATGCTTTCAGAGAAGGTTTCAAGGACCTAAGCTAAATATCATGATGTCTTATAGAGGAGAGATTCCTAAGATGAATAGAGATAACTTTGTAGCATTGCAAGGACTTGTGAGGTTACATCTGGCTATTATCAATGATTTAGGATGCAAATATCTTGGTGCTAAATACAAGACTCCCATTGAAACATTATCAGTTGAAGATATTTTTGAAAAGAAGAATCATAACATCATGATTATTGAGAATGAATCTACTCTTAGTTATGTTGAATTTGATGAAGTTAAAGACTACAAAATAGCTCATGAAATGTGGACCAAACTAAAAGATATCTATGGAGGAGATGACAATGTAAGAAGAGCTAAGGCCAAAAGTACTTTCCTCTACATTTGGAATACTTTCTTGCATTTGTCATCCCTCCTTTAGCTTTCATACATACCATGCCCTATTCCACATACTTAGTCACATCTCTAACTAGTTTTGGCCAATGATAGAATCTTGAACTAGTTCTGAGGTTTTACTAATTCCAAAATGTCCACTTAGACTCCCATTGTACTTCTCATGTATTAGATTATCTCTTATGGATCCCCTTGCTACACATAATTGATTACCCTTAAAGAGCAACCCATTTTGTAAGGTAAAATTAGAAAATTTTCTATGTAAGCCGTTCTCAAAATCTAAACATACATTGTAGGCTTTTCCAAAGTCTTCATCCTTCTTATAGAGACTCTTGAAGCTCTTTATCCCAATGCTATGGTACTGAACTTCTTGAACTATGAGCACCTTCATGTGCAATGCATCTTCTACTTTATTAATTAGTCCTTTATTTTGCTTAAATTAAGAAATGGAATGCTTAGAAGTACTCTATCTACTTCAAGTTCATATTTCTCAACTTTTCTTGAGTGTTGATGTAGCTTAGGGCCTAATTATCAATAAACACAACAAATTATTTGGGCAATATATAGTGCCTCCACTTCCTAAGGGACTGAACTAAGGCATAAAGTTCAAGGTCATAGGAAGAATAGTTCTTTTTGGGATCATTAAGTTTTTCACTAAAGAAGGCTATTGGCCTACCTTCTTGACTTAATACTCCTCCTACTGCCAAGCCACTTTCATCATATTCTATGGTGAAGAATTTCTCAAAATTGGGTAGTTGAAAAATAGGTTAGGTAGCTACTTTCTTTTTGAGCATTTCAAATGACTTTTCTACTTCTAAGTTCCACTTAAACTTGGACTTGAATCCACCCTTTATGGTCTCTAGCAAAGGTGCATATATGCCACTAAAGTTTCTATAAACTTCCTCTAGAATGGAGCAAGATCATGAAAACTTCTTACCTTAGTTGAAGTAGTAGGTGGTGGCCAAATAGGATTGCAACAACCTTCTCTTGATCCATCTTCAAGGTTCCCTTAGACAACACAAAGCCTAGGTACACCAACTCTTTATTGAAGAAGTCACAATTCTCACAATTGATGGCAAGCTTCTCTTCATGCAACCTCTTCAACACTTCTTCCACGTGTTTCATGTGTTCCTCCTTAGTCTTGCTGAAGATGAGAATATCATCTAGATACACCACCACAAATCTGCCTATAAAGTCTTTAAGTACCTCATTCATGAGCCTCATGAATTTTATAGGAGCATTAGAGTGACCAAATGGTATCACTAGCCATTCATAGAGCCCATGTGTGGTTTTGAATGATGTCTTTCATTTATCCCCATCCTTGATCTTGATTTGGTGGTATCCACTCTTCAAGTTTAGCTTTGTGAAGTACATTGCTCCTCCAAGTAAATCCATGAGATCCTCAATCCTAGGTATAGGGAACCTATACCTAATGTGATGCTATTTATGGCTCTTGACTCTATACACAATCTACATTTCCCTATTTTCTTGGATGCTAATGCCATAGGAATTGCACATGGGCTTATGATCTTTTTAATTAGACCTTGGTCCATTAATTCTTATACTTGGATTTCCACTTCCAAATTTTGGTCTAGAGTGAGCTTGTATGCTTCCTTGTTAGATAGGGATGCACTAGGAACAAAGTCAATTTGGCAACTTGTAACCCTTCTAGGTGGTAACGTAGTAGGAGTCCCATCACTCACTATATTCTTTTATTTCTCAAGTAGCACTTGTACCTCCTTTGGTAATGGTTCCTTGACTACATTCTCCTCTCCTTTAAACTTCAAAACTATTGCATAACCCTAGCCCTCCTCATCCTTGAGGTCCTTGATGAATTCCTTACCACTACACAACAAGACACTAGTTACCTTGGTCTGTGGCTCTTCTCCCTCCAACAAGGATTGAATTTTGAATGTTCTGATTCCCTTCTTCAATGAGATTGAATTTTCTCTCCCATCATACATTGCTTCTCTATCAAATTTCCAAGGTCTTCCCAGTAGTAGATCGCAAGCATCCATGGGTAGGATATCACACAAAAATATGTCCTTGTACCTAGCAATAGAAAAATCCACCCATGTTTTCTCATTCACTAGTATGCTTGGACCTTTATTGAGCCAAGTCACCTTATAAGGATTTACATGAGGTATATTAGTCAACTTAAGCTTATTGACTGCCTCCTCTAATATTATATTGTTAATAGATCCAGAATATACTACCACTTTGCACACCTTTGCTAGGATCTTACATCTGATCCTAATTAGAGCTCTTCTATGTTTAGGCTCATCAAGAGTAAGATGTTTAATCAACACCCTTCTAAAAATAAGATTCTCTCCCTTTTCTAACTTGATATGGTCTACTTTAGAGTCCTTGCTAAAATTGTATTCTAGGGCATAGTCTATCGTCTTGTCTTGGTTAGAAGAAGAGAGCTTATAAGGGCATCTACATGTAGGGTGGCCTAATTGGCCATAGTTATAGCATGCCATAGTTGAAAAATAAGAACTACTTCTTCTTGATCCTCTACCTCTATTTAAGCCTCCTTGGTTACCCCTACCTCTACCATAACCTCCTCTACAAGTTCCTTCATTGGTTTTCTTAGTGAGCTTGTTCTTACCTTGATTCCTCGGCTCATCACCTCTACCTTGGTAACCTCCTCTTTGTCCTCTTTGGTTCCTACATTTCCCTTTGCCCTTGAAGTTAGAATCTCCTTTATTCCTATTCTTTTTCTCCACCTTTAAGGCCAACTAATGAAACATTTGAACCATGTTAGGTGCCCATAAACTAAATTCCTCTTGGATGTTCCACTTCAAATGACCCAAATACCTAGCCACCTTTATTGGATCCTCTTTTTTATTCTTAGATCTAAGGTGAATTCTTTGAAATTCCTCTATATAAGAGGTCTCATCTAGGTCCTTTTTCTTTTGTCCTTGTCTCCTTTTGTGAAGTTGTATTTCAAAGTCTTTTGGTAGAAAATTCTTGTTCAACTTATTAACCATGGAATGCTAGTTAGCTATAAGATTCTTGCCCATGCTAATTCTCTCATCTTGTACATACTTCCACCAAGTCAAGGTTGAGCTTCTTAGTCTTGACCTAGACACTTTGACCTTGTGTACCTTTGATACCCCTTCACACTCAAAATGGTTCTCAATACCATCCAACCAATCCATTACTACATCTATATCCATCTTTCCACTGAATAGTGGCACACCTTCCAAAGCTTTCCCTCCTAGGGCTTTAATAGCTTTGAAGAAAGGTTCCTCATTCAAAATAGGGTTTGGTTTAGGTACCACATCCTCTTCTTCTACCTCTTTATGCTTCTCATTGTCTTCTCTTTCCCTCTTTTTAGCTCCATCAAAACCTTCCTCAAATTTTATCTTCACCTCTTCCAAGGCTACTTCAAGGAGTCTATTTTTCTCCTTCTACTCATCAACTTCCTTAGCTAGCTTTTCATTATTCACCATGCTTGACTCACCTACTGATTCTCTAGTAGCTATAAACATACACCAATTTTCCCAGGTCTTAAACTTGCTCTAATACCACTATGATATGAAAACCAACCTCTCTTTTCTTCCTAATCTTTGACAAGGTCTCCTTAGGTCATACACTTGACCAAATAGGGATTCAACTCACCCTATGCTCCTTAGGACTCTATTCAATAGATCCTAATCATTCAATTGGTGCACATTAATAAGGTAGAACAACTTGCTTGATAAATCCAATCAACACAAATAACTCCCTAATGTTCATTAGACCTCCCAAATGGGTGGATAGTCCTCTAGGAATGTACTTAGACTCCCCACAAGATCCTTAACAAAAACTAATCAACAAACCCTAATCTAGTTCCAACCCTAAAGCCAAAATGCATTCAAATTCTTGAAATAGGGCTACAAGGATTAGCCCTCCAAATGCAGAAAAACCCAACTAAGTTGAAAAAATTGTTAACAAGGGTAAAAAAAAATGGTCATTCCAAAAACCATTTTTAGAGTTCTTAAAGGTTATGAAGGGCTAAGGACTTCAAACTGTTCATATAGTGCTAGCACAAAATCAACCTTAAAGTAAGGGTTTTAATGGTTTTTGTTAGTAATTAGATATAAGAACAATTTTTTCCTCCTTAAGACTTCCATTAAAACTTCCCATTTGGTTTGGAGTTACTTCTCAACACCTCCTAACATAATCCAAATTTATGTTGAAGTATCAAACACATTCAACCACTCTAACTCCACTTTCTCTACTTTGTGATCCCTAACCACATTGCTAGGACATTTCTAGGGCATTGCTTCAAATATATGTCCTCAAAATTCTAGGGAAAAATCTCCACTCTACACAATTGACATGGAGTCATGTTCCAAATCTTAAAAGACCATACAAAACCTATAGTGGGAAGTAGCCCTACGACTCCATTTGTGCAATCAGCCTGGCTCAAAACAACAAATTGTAGGAATTCAAAATATTTAATTTAAGCAACAAAAACCTTGTAAATTAACAAACTAAAATTATACAGAAACCCAACATAGCCTATAATAACACTTCTAAATGAAAAAGTTCCCAATCTAATCCATTTGCAAACCAAAAACTATCAAAAGCATAAAATAGTTAATAATAATTTATTGCTCAGTCCGTACAATGAAAAAAATAACTTTGCCAACCCCTTGAATAGGTTGAGAATGACCTCATATAGTCTTGCCATGAGCATAGTATTTCAGATAGTTAGAATTCTCCAACTAAAAAGTTGCTCAATTGCAAAAAAACTTGTCAATGATAACATTGACAATTTTGAGCAATTTGTGCAATTTTGAGTAACTAACTCTCAAACTTGCTCCCAATAATGTAAAACCATGTAAATGGCCTTAAATGGTTAAAAAAAATATAATAATGTCCTCCAAACACTTGTTTGAGCATTCTATTCTCTAAAACCCAAAAATGCTCTATATAGCCAAATCAGTAATTTTGAGCAACCTAGCCTACACAAACTCACTTTAGGACTTGATTAGCCCTATTATTCACCTAGTGGTGTGGCTAGCACCACTACAAACTAAAATCCCAAAGGGATCCCTAGGTCCTCCTTTAGCTCACCTAGGTGCCCTTGTACCACTTCCATAGTTATGATATCACCTAGGTTGGATATTGTTGGTTCCAGATTATTGAACTTAGTTCTAGTTGTGATTCCACCATTCTCCTCAACATTTCTCTTGTATGAAAAACAAAAATAAAGATATAGTATAGTTATAATCTATTGGTTTGTTTTATAATTCTTTCATGTATCTTGAATGTACTTTTTTCAAAGAAATGACTACAAATAAAAACAAGTTATTTAGTTTCATTCTGAAGTCTTGTCTCCTACCTCTACTATTTGCAATCTTTTGTGATCTATAGGCAAAGAACATAGGTCACATTGTATCTTGTCTTGAGTTGTATGTCTTGATGTGATCCCACTCCCCTTCCATTGCAAGTAGTTGATGGCGCCCATTCTCATCTGCCAAACATAGACATAGGTTGCACCAATCCTGACACTAGTCCCTCCCCTTTTCTCTATTTTTGTTTGGGTTCAATTCAATAGCACGTTGTTCTAGCTCTATTACTGAGGAACCTATGAATAGGTCACCAACCACTCCTAGGTGGAATTATTGATACGCCCAGTCATCTGTTAGTCAAAAAGTTATCTACACCTATTTTTCTTTTGGCTCAAAGAATCAAGTAAATGCTTGATATATTTTGATAGGGTTGTAGATTTCATGAGAAGGATGTATGATAAGTATGAGGTTCATTATAAACATTAAAGTATGATTGAGAAAGTGATATGATAAATTTGATATCTTGATGTATGAGATATATCATCGATATCTTGGATGTGTGTTGTGATTTATAGAATACCCAATGGATGGGGCACTGATCAGCTACAAGATCAATTTAGTTTGTTGTTTTATAAGGGGTTTCACTGATTCAAATTCAAATAATCAATTTTCCATTTTTCCTTTCAGTTTAGGAGCTGAAAGGATACCCTCACTCAGCTTGTGGATTTCATATGTTTTGTAATTTGCTACTACATATCTTTGTTATTGCATGAGTATAGAAGAAATAAGGGTTTAATCTACTTCGTATAGATTCAGACGTATGCTTTGAGCTGGTACCATATGAACGAATCTGAGGTCTACCACCTAGGTTTTGTATATTCTGAAGTAGAAGGAGTTCAACTTTATAGTTGGCTCAGGTTCTTTAAAATTTTTGCCTATGATAGGAGATAGCTGCCCTTAGATGCAATCCTATCTTAACTATCTCAAAGTTAAAATAATTGTTAAATTAGTAGCAAACACATTGGTGGACATGGAGCATTTTAGTTGTGACAATGTGCCTTGATCACATCTAGTAGAATAGCTTCTTTGGAGATCGATGAGTTCATGAAATGTGAGTACTTTCACAAATCTTTTTGTACCTTCGATGATAATTCACCAAATTTTGTGGTCTTTGGTGGACATGGACACAAACAATTAGATTTGTGACAATGTGCCTTGATCTCGGGATAAAATAGCTTCCTTGGAGATTAACGGTGAAGTGGAATGTGAATACTTTTGCAAATGTTTGTACGCCTTGTGTGATAGTTCACTATCATCCAATTTAGCGGTCTTCGGTGGACATGGGGCATTGGAGTTGGGACAATTTTCCCTGTTCTCCTCTAGTAAACCAGCATTCTTAGAGATCGATGGGGATATGTAAAATGGGTATCGGAGAATAGGCAGCGTCCCCCAGTTCTTGTATGATAATTCACCTGATTTAGTGGTCTCTGGTGGACATGGAGCATTAGAGTTGTGGCACTCAGCCAAGGCATGGACAAACGTAATCAACAATATAGGAAGCAGTGTTCTCAGTTTTATATGCATCTGATTCTCCATATCTTTAACGACGTCTAGCCCGAATGATATTTTCTTTTCGATTGAATAACAGGTTCGTTGGTTAGGTTTGATATGAAATTAAATGAAATATGCGACCCTTATATAGAGCGATCCCTAACTCTAACAACTACTGCAAAAAAAACTCTAGTTGAAAGAGGCATTCCAAGTCCTGGGTTGTAGTGGAGACGAAACGATTAACGATCCCCTCAGTGTTCAAATTGAAAAGTTGCATCGAAGTTAAAGTCAGATATCAATTTCTAATACACGTCTTGACCAAATGGTTTTTGATGGAGGTAAACTTTTTCAATTCAATTTCAATATTGTGATATAACAACACTATGCTTTAGTCAGTTTGATTTTGTGTTTATGTTTTTATATTGTTCCCGTGCTACAGCTAAGGTAAGTTGTTGTATGGCTAGACTTCTATCTTCACCATACATTTAGATTGGCGGATCTTAGTACTTTTTTCCAAGCTATCATACAAAAATTACTTGGCCTGTTTAGCAAGAAATAAAAATTAATTATTTTTATTGAAACTTCAAAAATTAAAAATTTATTCACTTACTTTTCTACCTTACAATTTGATTTAATACAAACTTGTATATATCCACTTAACATTGTGGCATTTTTATGCATCAAAAGATATTTTTTGTATTCATTGTCCTTAAAAAGAAATTTCATGGGTCATTTAATAAACAATCATAAATAATATTAATAATAATAGGAATTTGGTAATTTTTAATGCATGCGTATCATCCACTATTCATTCTAGAATTGTGAAGCATGTCTGACATAAAGTCTATTGAATCTCAAAATCATAGGTCCCATCATCCCAAAGTATAATTCTAACAATGATATACTAGAGACTTTAACAATAGTAGAGTTTCATTTTTTGAAAGATCACTATCTTTGGCTAATGTGTTAAAAAAATACATAGTTTCTAAAATATCAAAGGATGTTCTAGAAGGCCTCATTAAAATAATAAGAAAGTTGTAAGTTACATCAAGATCAAATCTATTCTTATGATAGTCACAAATAGATCATTGGTACCTCAATTGAATCATATTACTAAAAGAAAAAATTACTAGACAAATGCATAAAGTAAAGTCAAATCCTCAAGATAAATATCCTCATAATTAATATATGCATATGAAATGTGTATTATCATAAACATAAAATCAATAATTTTAAATAATTAGTATACGTGCAAGATACATAAAAGGCAATAAAGGTTAGTTTTATAAGAAAAAACAATTATTTTTCTCTAGAATGCTCTAACACATAATTAAAAATTGACATTACTCAAAGTTTGGAAATTTTTGTGACAATGTCTTGTAAATGGTTAGTAGTTCCTACCTACTAACTTATGTATCTGTTTTGGTGCATATTTCCCTATTTCATTAAAGTATTTATTAATGATTTCAATAAGTAGTAAAACATAATGGATATTGGCTACCCTTGGTTATTAACATTCAATATAGATCCAAGAAGAGATTGAGAAATAACAAATATTAAGAATAATATCTGACAATAAAACATGTACAGTCTTTTGCAAGGTAGTTAGATGATTACCATTGAGGGGAAGAATTAGAATATTGTAACATTTCTTTAGCAATAATCCTAG
Organism: Cupressus sempervirens; assembly: GCA_028749045.1. Taxonomy (NCBI): domain Eukaryota; kingdom Viridiplantae; phylum Streptophyta; class Pinopsida; order Cupressales; family Cupressaceae; genus Cupressus; species Cupressus sempervirens. The sequence goes on from CM053791.1 coordinate 238,858,957, forward strand.
TTAGAATATAGTTAATTAGGTAGTTTATATTTTTGTCTATGGTTAACAAATGTTTCATAATAGAAACATCATCTTTGTAAATCTATATAAGTAGCATTCATAAACCTTGTCTATTAAAAAAATAATTTACCATAACATATTTGATGATGCATTTTAAATTCCAAGTAAGGCATGTCATTACCAAAAGTGGCACATATTCAAATCTAACCTTACACAAAGTGGTGCATCTTCAAATCTCACGAAAAATCCTTTTGACTATTTTTTTTACTGTTGGGTGTGTGCATGAAGATGATGGAGAAAAAAGAGGATACATCACAAAATAATATGAAATTTTAATAATCCAATTAGGTTATGAAATAAATCAAAATTCGGCTAGGCTTGGTAAGCAATCCTAAACAAAACTAGTATAAAATAAAATCAAAACTAATTGGGTTTTAAAGTTCTCCAAAACCCAATTGAGTTTTGAAGAGCCAAACGTTCTCAAAACACGATCAAGATTTCAAGTACCAAATGTTCTTCAAAACCCAATTGAATTTTGAATAACTTATACATATTTTCAATAACCACTCTTTTATTGGTTTTCAACACAAAAAGCCACATAGTAGCACCAAGAAAGGGTGGAAAACATTGATAGCTTGATCTTATTTTTAAACAATAAGAAAGTTTCCACTATTTTTATCTGTTTGCAACAATAGCAACCCATAAAAAAGGTAATTATTTTTTTTTAATCTTATTTTTTTGCATTTTGTGTTAAATTAGGCTTTCTAATTGATTTATGTTATTATTAATTTTTGTTAATATCAAATGTTTCAAACAATCCTAGAATATAAAAAAAATAGATGAAACACCACCTCCTCTGCAAATGACACAATCAATCTACATAGATGCTTCACATGGACAAGAACAAAACTCTCAACTCACAATGGGATAGCCACAAAATGCTCAAATATGGGGTGCACAACAACAAACTCCCCTAAATTTGGCCCCTCAATAACTACCACCACTTGTAAACCCTCTATGTCTTCCATTAGATAATGTTAATGCTACATAAGAAGACCTCATCAATAGAACTACACAAAATTCAGCACAATATTCATAATGGGTCAATAGGTTGAGATACTTAGGGTATAATTTAGTGGCTAATATTCGTAAATTGGCTAATTTTAGAATTTTTTGGCTAGTATTTTGGCTAATAATTTAAGATTTGATACAACCTAAATCGCCATAGTTTTATAAAATTCAATTCTAGAATATTTAAAATCGCTCAATAATTTATTTTATTGAAAAATTTAAACTCAAATATTCGCCACAATATTCGTTACATGAATAGATTTGAGTAACCTAGATATAATATATTATTGGAAAAATTAAATTGAACTGACCAATAATTATCATAATTATTAGTTAATTTAGGGATACATCACCAATATTTATTATTCACTATTGATTTAAAGTATATGCAACGATTCTCATAACATTCCACAAGGTAAGAAAATGTTCAATTTTGATTTGTAATATTCCATGGTGATTAATGAAATTCCTATTATTATTGAGATTCGTAAATATTTTATACAAAAAAAATTATGATTCAAAAATAATCGCCAAAAGTAATCATATTTAGAATAAAAAATTGAGAGTTTCGCCAATATAAATAATTTTGTTTTTCAAAATAATGAAATATTTTCCAATATTTTATATCTTTTTTTGGAGGTGGCTTTCTTAAAGTTTACCTTGGAGATACTCTATCCTTGATCATTGCCACTCACCCCTCCTCATTACACTAGAATAAATTACCAATAGTACAAATGAGGTGTGCAGGGATGATAAAATTGGGTTCATAGAGGGATACTTGTCATGTATTTTATTTGGACTGGTTTTCATATGATCAAGTGAAAGACAAAGGAATACTTAAAAAAGATATATGTGCTCTTTTCACTAATCCTACTACTACAAACTCCCTAGAAAAAAAAATGGAAATCTTTCCTATACATTTGTGTATTCCTAATAGGATGAAATTAAAATTTTGGGATAGGTGGTATATGGTATTTAACCTATCACCATGTAATAATTATGAGGTTCCTTTGTACATTTTGAGAAAGATATGATGTGAGTTCATCCTCAGTGAGAATACAAATCAATTTGACATTTGATAGTTCTAGAGTAGAGGGAGTTTTCTTTATGCACAATAGGCATGGGGCACATAGGGTGGTACCACCACAACATAGGACGCACACATCAAGAAAAACAATAGATCATATTTTGGTCTCAAAAGTCATTAAGAATTCTATGGATTTACAAACTTTTCATGTAGTTGCATAATTGAATGGTGTCATTATTCAACATATCACAAAAATAGTTAGATGAGAGAATAGATCATTATATATATAACATCCATCATCATCATCAAACATACCATTACGATCATCCAATCCTACATCAACTCCATCATCATCACCTGTACCATTAGCATCATCCCTGCATATAATACATACATCATTATCACATACACCATTAGATTCATCCCAATCCATTGAACATGCTTTTCCCAGCTACCAAGATATATATGTTGGAATCCTTTAGAATAATTGAGAAGGGGGGTGAATCAATTATCTACAGTCTAGATGTATAAATAAAACTTTTTACAACTTAGCAAACCCATAAAACATTTATCATCATGCATGCATCTAAAAGATTATGCAATCACTTAAAACTTTGTAGGTTATTGTCAAATCAATTTGTAGAAATGTAAACATGAAACATAATAGATTTGACAACACATTTGAGACAATGATTTACATGGAAACCCAATTTGGGAAAAACCACTAGTAACATGCTACTCTTTTTCACTCTTTTGAAGTGATATTGTGTGAAAGGCCAACCCTATTAAAGAATAAAATACACATTGTTAAATGTGACCCTATTAAAGAATTTCAATCACCCTATTAGGAGTGAGGCTTGTTAGAGAACTTTAGATAATTCACTTGGAATGTCACCCAGTTAAAAGATTTACAAATGACTATTAGGTCAACCTTAATTGAAAAGATTTACCCTACATTGATACAATTATTAGAGAGTAATAGTAATATTTGATCTAATAACAACTTACAACTCCATTTGTAGATTATAGATCTTTGTGTTAGTCCTCCATTCTACTTGGAATTCACACATTTTAGCTTTGATATATTGTTCACCCTTCAATCATTCATACCCTTAAGCCTTCTAGCTTGATATATCAATATAGACTCTTCTCTTAGGTCACTTGATGAAGCAAAACCCTTGACTTCTTCTCTTCCTTAGGTTCTCACACATGAGAACCTTACTTCATGACCAACTATTCCTATAAATAGGAGATTAATATCTTTTTCCACTCATTCTCCATCATCCAATTTAGGGTTAGGAAATATTTTTTAGGATACAATGAATCTACCCCTCATTCTATATCACTTCTAGAAACTTCTCCATCAATCCTCTTTGAATTCGCCTCAAAATGGTTTACCTTGAATTTGTGCCACTAGCTCATCAATCTTTTCTTCAACCTAATTTTCACAATCCAAGAAAAAAAACTTATCAGCTCAGATTCATCAAATTCATGATCTTTCAAATAATGCAACAACTTCACATTAACTTGCTTCTAATGCTCAACACATACTACATTTCTTAGCATCCTCTATAAAATTACTCAACATGAACTAAACTTTACTTGTGCTTGCCATCAACTAAACTTTACTCGACATCCACTATTTTACTCAACATGAATTAGGATAGACTTTTTGTAGTGCTTGCCCCTAGTTCACATTTCTATTATCATTATTGAACTCTTTTAGGCTAGTTTTATGTTGATGATTAGTAACATTACTTTTAGATTATCAGATATTGTTTCAGATTCAGTTGATATGTGATGAGATTATTTGGTACTCTATACTTCATGTATGCATGATGATTATTTAGTGTTTTCAGGTATTGATGATGATTAGTTAGATGGATTATTATGTGTTTTCTTATGGATACTCACCCCATACTGCATGTGTATGGTGTGTGTGTTTGTTTTCTTTATGTATGACATTTTTTATGTGGTTAAGGAAAGCAGTCGTAGTCACCTACTAGTCAAGATCTACAAGATGCACCACTTCCTACCATTGCCTATTTAGCTTAGAATATTGTGTTTATAAATGCATGGTTTTTATTTAGGTTGCAGTTATCGTATTAACTTCACTGAATTGTCAGGTTGACCATACCCTATCGCATTATCTCAATGGTAAGAGAAGAGAGATAAATTCTAAAGTCCAAATCCTGAACCTTTAAGCCATTTGTCCTAATTGAAAATTAGGACAAGTATCTGAGTTGAGTACCCTCCGAATGTGTTGAATGACATTAATTCATGATTATAACCCTCTAGTTTGATTTTTTATGTGTTTTCTATGATGGGTTTTTGTATTTTGTTTTATGAGTCTTTGGTGTATTTTCTATTAATTAAGTCTAATTAAAAGATTAAATTAATGGAAAATTATTAAGATATTTTAATATTTAATAACATTTAATTAATTGGGAAATTAATTAAATAAAAAGAATTAAATTTGAAGATAAAAGTTATAAATTTAATTTTAGAATGTGATAATATTTATTAAATCTAATAAAATTATATTTAGAGTTCATTTTTAAATAAATTTTAAATATTATTATTGCTCAAGTTAATAAATATCTTATCAATTAAGTTTTGAAAATAATTTTTTAATAAAGTGAAAATATATTAATTTATTAAAAGTTTTTAGTTTGCATGATTTATGCATGAGATTAAAATATAAGAAATTAATTAGAAAGATAAAACAAGTGAATTTAATAAGAGCTGCATAATGTGTGCATGAGATTAAATTTAATAAATCAATTAAAGAGAAGTCAAGTGAAAATTAAATAATGTTATTTAATAATTCAATTAACATGCATGGTAAAGATAAAGAAATGATAATTAAAAGTTAAATTTGGAGTTGAAGTCTGTTGAGCATAGAGTTCTCCTAGGTGAACACACAATTAGTGTCCCAATTTAAGGAGAGAACTCTTTATCACAATTTGAAGGTTCATTTTTGAGCGACATGAATTTTTGAAGCAAATTTGAAAGCAAATTTTGGAACGAACATTTTGGCAAAAATTTTAGAGAGAAGTTTTTGGATAGAAGCAAATTCTCTCACAATTTTCAGGTGGTTGTGTATTAGCCTATAGCTTAGGTAGCATCTTGTGTTTTAACCACTAATTGAATTATGTAATTCAATATATTTTGTCTACTTTGTGCTTGTAGAAATTTTTTTTCTCAAATTTTGTTGTATGAATCTTGCCACCCTTCATTCTGAATCTTTTGCTATTCGATTTCATCTATAAATCTAGATTGAAAAGCTATTTAGAAAACCTCATTCTACAATTGAAAGAAATTAGTTTTGAATCAATAAGGGGTTTTCTTTAACAATAAATTTCAATAGAAAATTTAAAATAAAGAATTCAACCAGTTGGTCATATTTCCCCTATCAGATTAACAATGGAATTTTGTATCAAAAATATATTATAAATACATTGTGTAATTTTTTTTGTTAGTTATGAAATTAATATAAAGTAAATTAATTTAAAAAAAGAAAGAAAAATGTTTTAAAAATTTTATTGATATATATATATTAAATAAGAGAATTTTTTTAAAAAATGATTGTGAGGGCGGGGGCCATGAAACCCTCCCTACTTACCTATCCCATTAGCACTTTTGTTTCTGTTGCACGGTAGTCATGACTATTGCCATAGCAGCAGGTATTGCATTTATGGCAGTATGTTGCTGCTACTATAGCAACTACACTACCATGGCAACAACCCATGAGATCGATCATATAGGCCTTAAATGCTTAATTATACATGTGTTTTTTCTTAAAATTTTGTTTATAATTTTTATAAAATTTAATTAATATTTTATTAATAATTTTTATAATTAATTTTATTAATAAGTTTTTATTATTAATTATTAATATTAATTAATGAATTTTGTTATATAGTTATTTTAATTAATTATAAATAAATTCTATTAATAATGTTATTAATTATTAAGTAATTAATAATATATTAATATAGATAATTTTATAATTTTAGTTATTTTTAATTAAAATTACTTTAATTAGGTGTGACATTAAAGATTATAAATTTATTGGATTATTATTATGATGTGTTTAAATAAAGTCATAATTATTTTATTTTAAAATCATTTGGTATTATTCTAATCATTAAATAAATAATTACCTTTTTTGTTATATTGACTAATTGGCTTAAAATCAAATCTAGGGTAATTGTACATTTTGTTCAAATATAAAATGGGGTAAATTGTAAGGGGTTAAGTGGCAAATTGTAGGTATTCAAAAACTTATATTGAAAATAAAAATTTGAAACCTTATTGTAAACTAAAAAATTATGTGCTTTTAAATCAAACCCCAAACTATGGAATTGTACTATTTTATTTGTTCTCTGTGCTTTTGGATTCTAGGGTTGACCCAATTTTGACTAGTCTTACATTTATACCAAAGGCTCAAGGGTTATGTGATTGTGTTCTCATGCTAATTTGATCTCGATCTTTTTAACCCAACCGTGGTAGTGTGATGGTATGCTCTATGATTTTTTTGTATTACTATTCATTATTGCTTTCTAGTGATCTTGTGTTATGTTGAAGTGAGTGTATGGCACTCTTGACTTAACCATTTTTTAGTCCTCAATCAGTTATACTTGGGTTACTTTCCAGTCACCTTGATGGGACTAAAGTATTTTCTTTGATCTTGGTGATGTCATGTTGTAACATGTTTGACTTAACCATTTTGAGTTTTTGATCAGTATTATTCAGATACTTTTTGGTTGCTCGTTGAGAATTGATCGATATTGTGATTTATCTTTGATGCTTTTATGTTGCTTGTAGAGAATTTATGTGATTAGTATGATTCTCTTTTGATGCTTTCTATTCACTTGTGTACATGATTGAGGTAATTTTTATTTGATTATAGATCTGTGCTTTTATTGAGCCTAGGGTAGGTTATCTATATGGAGTGTGGTGAAGTGGCTTGCAATGGAGGCCATGAGCCCTAGGTGGCTTCGAGGGTAACCAATTGTAAGTTGTTTAATAAGTGAAAACATTACACTAAATGAGAGTAAAATAAACCTAATAAGAGTCTTTTATGTTCTCACAGATTCCTTGAGTGCTAGTATAGAGTAGGATGGGAGTAGAGAGAATGCTTGGTGGAAACCTTACATTTCGTAGTATCCCTTGTTAGTATGAGAGGATACTAGTGGCTGCATAGGAATCACTATGGACCTAGGGGTCCTAAGGGACTACTCAGGTAACTCCAAGCATGATTCATACAATGACACTTGCCCACTTACATAGTAGGTTTCTTACATGTCTTGTGTGCCTCTGGGAATTGGATGTCAATCTATCTTAGAATATTTGAGTTAGATTGTTTTTAGGATTTCTTGGACTTAAGTGTGTACTTTTGATATGTGGTTTGATATCCTCTATGGGACTTGAGACTATCTCCTTAGCGCGGTGGGGTTGGGCCATTTAGGTTCCACACAATCAGGTGGTAGTGATTTTTAGTCTTACCATTGAGATTCGTCCATAGTCATTGTGGCTAGAGCTTCTTGGGATGCTTGTTTTTGATGTTCAGATGATGTTATTTACTGACACATTTCCTCATATTGATGATTTGCATGTTATAGGTGATATTATCTACATTGTGGGATCATCTTATGCTTTATTCTAGCATGTTAGATTTCCTTATGCTTATGTTGTAGCATATTTTATTAGTGATGTCCCTATTATGATAATACCAATGATTTGATTGGTGGTATGGGATGTTAGGCATGGGGGATAGCTAGGGCCTACGATGGTCTTATGATGCTATTGATAGTTGGGAGGAACCACACATTTAGTTAGTTGTGTTTTATGATAGTTAGTTGTGTTTTACGATGGATGTATGTATCATGTATGTTATTGGTTTCATTAATTTTCATCGTACCTTGTATCATGGATCTGAGGAGGATTATGTATCTCTATTTTTACATATGTATATTCTTTTAGCCTTTCATACCCTGTGACATGTATAGTGGATGATTGAGAATTCTAAATTTCATTTGCCAAGAGGCATTCAGAACAAATGTATATTATTTGAAGGACATTGGACTTTTCATTATTCTTTCATGTAGATGTGGTAGTTGTTAGACTTAGAATTAATTAAATTTAAATCTGATTCAATGTCTTGGGATTCTTAAGAAATGTAATCTATTATTTATGCTTTTAGTTGATTGTATGTTATTGCCTCCGCTACTATGTGTTTGATGTGTATTTTATTCTTTCTTGTTTAAAAAAAAAATGTTTGCCAAACTTCATCTAACTTTAGGTTAATTCTTTTGGATCCATTGGTGGGGCATTACATTTGGTATCAAAGCTGGAGTTTCTACATTGGGAGCTTTGGATATATTGGAATGCCACTAGTTGTTAACTAGTTGAAAAAAAATGAAACTTTAAACTGTTATATGTATCTATATCAAACTAAAACTTAAACTTAAACTTTTAGTTGTATATATTTCATATTTCAACACTTAGACTTCAAAACTGAAATTATACTTAAACCTAAAAATAGGCAAAACTAAAAATTGAACTTATATTATCTTCAAAACATGTATCTTTTATCTATGTTTAAGTAGTATGCCCTTGATTGTCTTTGTGAGCATTATGCCATTTTTGTTTAGAGAGTTATGGGGACCTATTTTAGTACTCATTAAAAGAATGAATGTTGGACCAATATGGTTTTTGATTTACTATTAAACCAAAATCATATTGCTCTAAGTGACTAAAAGTAGTATGTTTTATGGTCATCAAAGTACCTTGTTATCTCAAATATTACTGTTGTAGTCTTCTTAGTGGAGTCATATTTTCCTATAGGGGAAAGGGTCTAATGGGACCTGCACAGTGAGTTCATAGCTTTACCATCCTTGTAGGATTCTAGTAGTAAGTGATGCAGAGGTAAAACACAACGAAAGAAAACACAATAGCAATAGGAACTAGCACCAGCTTATAAAATTCTTCTATTTAATTTATCAAATGAACCGCACATACATTAGCTCTTCCTGCAGATTTCTTCTCTTCATAACTTTGTTTCTAGAAACTTTTCTCTCAAGCTTGACCTAAATCTAAACCTAAAACTCTATTAATACTTGCTAAGATGGTCTACAGAAAATTCTAGATTAGTATAGAATGGGGAAGAATGACCCCACAATGATCTGTACAAATCCCAAGAAAATTATCTTATCCTAATTACGAGATCAAGATAAATTTCTCAAGTCAGCTCATGCATAAAACTTGACCTAAATACATAAAATTTGACCTAAATACATAAAACTTGACCTACTTGACCTAAATACTTTATATAAAACTTTGACCTAAATACTTTATGTGGGTGCTCCTGCACCATACTCCCCAGGAAATTTTATCTCAAGCCCACTTGAGATGAGCTCTTGTAGAGTGGTACCTTGCTTTTTGATATCTTGTTCAATCATCCACATAGCATCTACATCCGAATAACCTTTGAGTTTTACCAAATTCTGATTGGACTCCTATCCTTTTTGCTGCTTAATGATTTTGGTGTCAAGTATCCTGTCTAGTTATGGTGTCTACTTAATTGGTAGATGTTGAATGTCTTCTGTATTAGCAATCTATCCTGTATCAATTTCTTCAATGGTTGGTTTGAATGGTGTGAGGTCTACTATGTTGAAGATGGGAGAAATGCCAATCTCAGGTGGCAATTGAATCTCATAATCATTTGGTCCAAACTTCTTTAATATTTTACAAGGATCTAGTTTTGTCAACATAAGTTTGGTACATTTACCTTTTGGTAGCCTCTCCTTCTTGAGATTTGCCCATACTAAATCTCCCACTTCAAATTCTAAATGTCTCCATTTCTAATCTGCATGCTTCTTATACTTGTCAGAGCTGTTTCAAAGTTTTTCTTTGACTTCATCATGGATTACTTTTATGGCAATAGCAAATTCTTCTCCTTGGGCACTAACTTGTTGCTGTGAACCCATATCCCTTAACTCAAAAATCCCTCTAGGATGAATTCCATATACCACTTGTAATGGTGATTTTCCTGTACTTCTATTGATGGAGTCATTATATGCAAATTCAGCTTTGGGTAGGATTACATCCCATTTTGCTGCATGTTGTCTTGTGAGGGTTCTTAACAAATTGCCCAATGTTCTATTAACTACCTTTGTTTGGCCATCAGTTTGAGGGTGGTAGGCTAATGAAAATGATAAATTGGTTCCAAGTTTCCTCCATAAAGTTCTCCAAAAATGTCCTACGAACTTCACATCCTTGTCTGAAACTATATTGAGGGGTAGCCCATGAATCCTTATGACTTCCTTGAAAAAGAGATTTGCTATATGAGAAACATCATTGGTTGACTTATAGGGTAAGAAGTGAGCAATTTTGTTGAACCTATCTACTACAAAAAATACACTATCATACCCCTTTTGTGTCCATGGCAGCCCCATTACAAAATCCATTGTTATGCTTTCGCAAGGTCTAGATGGTATTGGCAAAGGTTGATAAAGTACAACATTTGTAATCCTTCCTTTGGCCCTTTGACAAATCATACATGTTGCCACAAATTTTTTCACATCAATCTGAAGTTTAGGCCAATAGTAGTACCTTCTAACCAATTCTAAGGTTTTATCCAAACCAAAATGTCCACCCATTGTTCCACTGTTCTTCTCTTTGATAATGTTTCTCCTCATAGAGCACCTAGGTACACATTATTGTCCTCCTTTGAAAATAAGTTTGTCTTGTATCAAAAAATTAGGAAAATCAACATGGTATCTCTCACCAAACTCCATACATACCTTGTAGATGTCACCAAAATTTGGATCTGCTAAATACATGTCCTTGAGTGCTTTAATGCCAATGCTTTTTAGCTGTATCTGGGAGACAGTCAGATTCCTTCTACTAAGAGCATCAGCAACCTTATTTGATATGCCCTTCTTATGCTTGATGGTGAAGGTATAGGCCTATAAATACTCCATCCATTTCATGTGCCTATGACTTAATTTGTCTTGGCTATTTAGAAAACTAAGTGCTTGGTTATCGGTATACACAACAAACTCCTTTGGCAATAAGTAATGTCTCCATCTTTTGAGAGCTTGAACCAATGCATACATTTCTAACTCATATGAAGAGTATTTCTGCTTGGCTTCATTGAGTTTTTCACTTGAAAAAGCCACTAGTTTTCCTTCTTGACTAAGAACTACCCCTATAGCAACCTTACTAGCATCACATTCTACTTGGAAAACTTTGTTAAAATCAGGTAAACAAAGAATTGACTGCTCAGTAACCTTTTTCTTAAGCAACTCAAAAGCTTCATTTTCTAATTGACCCCATGCAAACTTACACTTCCTTCCTCCTTTAATAGTTTCTAACATAGGAGCACATATATGACTAAAATTTCCTATGAATTTCCTATAAAATGTAGCAAGACCATGAAAGCTTCTAACATCTCCAACTATTTTTGGGGGTGGCCAGGATAGTATAGCACTTACCTTTTCTTTATCCATCTTCAAGGAACCTTGAGAGATCACAAAACCTGGATATGTCAGCTTCTCTTGCATAAACAAACATTTTTCTAAATTTATTACCAATTTCTCCTCATGAAGTCTTCTCAAAACCATTTCAATGTGCTCTAGGTGTTCTTCCTTTGTCTTGCTAAAAATTAATATGTCATCTAAATATACTATGACAAACTTGCCATTGAAGTCCTTGAGTATTTCATTCATAAGTCTCATAAAGGTACTAGGAGCATTAGAGAGTCCAAATGGCATTACCTTCCATTCATATAATCCATCATTGGTTTTGAATGTTGTCTTCCACTCATCTTCAGCTCTTATCCTTATTTGATGGTACCCACTTTTAAAGTCAATCTTGGAGAAATACTTTGCACCTCCCAAACAATCAAGCAAATCTTCAATTCTTGGCAATGGAAACCTATATCTGATTGTGATCTTATTAATGGCTCTAGAATCAATGTATAATCTCTAGGTTCCTTCCTTCTTAGGTGCCAAAACAACAGGTACAACACATAGGCTTAAGCTTTTCGTAATCAAGCCAGAATCAAGTAACCCCTTTACTTGTCTGGCAATCTCTTCATTTTGTTGTGGTTTCATCTTGTATGCAGCCTTATTGGGTAAAGTACCTCCAGGAATGAAATCAATACAATGACTAATGTCTCGTATAGGTGGTAAAGATTTTGGGATACCTTTTGAAATCAAACCTTCATATTTATCCAAAAGTTCTTTCACTTCATTAGGAATTGCCTTCTTTGTTTTAACCTCCTTTCTGTTGTTTCTAATGAGTTCTTGTGGATGTGGGTTAGGCATCAAAAGAAAACAAGGCTTAGGTTCATCCTTTATGTCTTGTAAGAATTCCTTTTTATTAACAATCATAATTTTGGTTTCCCTCTCCTTATTTTCTTCCACTTCCTCATGATCAACAAATGGAATCAATCTAATCACCTTTCCATCCTTCTTGATGGTGTATATATTGAGTTTTCCGTCATGTTGTGCCTATAAATCATACTACCAGGGCCTACCAAATAATAGGTGGCATGCATCCACATCAACTATATCACACAAAATTCTCTCCTTATACTTTCCAATCTGAAAATCAACCCATGCTTGCTCATTTACGAGAGTTTTTTGACCCTTTGTTAGCCATGAAACCTTATAAGGAAAAGGATGAGGTATTCTCCTAAGTTTTAACTTCTCAACCATCTCAAGAGAAACTAAATTCTTAGTAGATCCTGAATCAATAATGACTTTACATACCTTACCTCCAGATTTGCAAGTAGTCCTAAAGATAGTTTTCCTTTGTGGTGGTTCCATGGTAGTAGGCACTTTCAAAAGTGTTCTTGTCATCATTAAACTTTCTCCTCTTTTAGGTACACTATCTGAGTCAGCCATCTCCTTCTCTTGGTAGTCATCATCTTGTACCAAATGGGTTCTTCTTTCACCTTGTGAACTTGAACTTGCTCTATCTGGACACCTAGATGTACAATGTCCCTCCTTATTACAATTGAAACAAACAATTGAACTTTCCCTTCTACCACCAAATCCACCTCTTGGATTTCCTCTTCTACCTCTGAAGTTACCTCTAAAATTTCCTTCACTTTGACTGGTCTCTTGCTTTATCTCCTTATGATCTTCATGGTTTTGTTCTCTTCCTTGGAAATTTCCTCTTCCCCTTTGATTTCTTCCTCTTCCTTTGCTATTTTGTTCTTGCCTTCTTTTCAATTTGGCTTCCACCTTCAATGCTAGTTGATAACATTTTTGTACTGTATCTGGACATAATAAATTAAGTTCTTCTTGAATGTTCAACCTCAATCCATTGAGATATCTAGCAACTTTTATACTTTTACATTCACTCTGCTTTGACCTCAGGCTTGATTTTTGAAATTCTTCAGTATAGGTAGTGACATCTAGCTCATTTTGTCTTAAACTTTGTCTCCTTCGATGAAGCTAGATTTCATAATCCTTAGGTAAGTATGTTTCTCTCACCTTGGCACACATCCTTTCCCACGAAGTTATCATGTTCTTACCTTCTTTGACCCTTTCTCGTTGAATGAAATTCCACCAAGTGAGGGTTGGTCCCTTCAACTTTGACTTGGCAATTTTTACCTTATCCTTCTCTGCTATATTTTCACATTCAAAATGGTTGTTCAAGGCTTCTATCCAATCCACAAGAACATCAACATCCATCTTTCCTAAGAAGATGGGTAGGTCACCTTTGGCATCCTTCTTACCAACTCTCTCAAGGGCTTCTATAAAGTATCTTTGATCTGCAGGTAAGTTAATCACCTCCTGCTCTGGGGTATCCTCTTCTTCCCCTTCTTCCTCTTGTTCTGAGGAGACCTTTGCTTTCTTTTCCATCCAGCCCTTCATCTTCTCAAATTCATCTAATAACCACTTATTGATTTTCTCTTGTTCTTGCATCTTCTTTGCTAGTTCGTCATTAGTGACCATGTTTGATGTTTCAGCTTCTGACTCAGACCTAGACATAAAATCTAATTGCCTCAGGAGCTTTCCCAAAGCTCTAACACCAAAAATGATGCAGAGGTAAAACACAATGGAAACAAACACAATAGCAATAGGAACTAGCACCAGCTTATAAAATTCTTCTATTTAATTTATCAAATCAACTGTACATACATTAGCTCTTCCTGCAGATTTCTTCTCTTCGTAACTTTGTTTCCAGAAATTTTGCTCTCAAGCTAGACCTAAACCTAAACCTAAAACTCTATTAATACTTGCTTAGAGAGTCTACAAAAAATTCTAGATTATCACAAAATAAAAAATTCTAGATTAGTATAGAATGGGGAAGAATGACCCCACAATGATCTATACAAATCCCAAGGAAATTATCTTATCCTAATTACGAAATCAAGATAAATTTCTCAAGTCGACTCATGCATAAAACTTGACCTAAATACATAAAATTTGACCTAAATACATAAAACTTGACCTAAATACTTTATGTGGGTGCTCCTGCACCAAAACAAAGTTACGAAGAGAAGAAATCTACAGGAAGAGCTAATGTATGTATGGTTCATTTGATAAATTAAATAGAAGAATTTTATAAGCTGGTGCTAGTTCCTATTGCTATTGTGTTTGCTTCCATTGTGTTTTACCTCTGCATCAGTAAGCCTAAGTCTAGGGGGGGTGGATGTAGTGTCTGCCCCCAGTTCTCATTTCTGTTGCCATTGTAAAACTCTTTTAGGTTAGTTTCATGTTGATGATTAGTTACATTACTTTCAGACTATCAGATATTGTTTTAGATTTAGTTGATATATGATGAGATTATTGCGTACTCTATACTTCATGTATGCATGATGATTATTCAGTGTTTTCAGTTATTGATGATGATTAGTTAGATGGATTGTTATGTATTTTCTTATGGATTCTTACCCCATATTGCATGTCTATGGTGTGCATGTTTGTTTTCTTTATGTATGGCATTTGTAATGTGGTTAAGGTAGGCAGTCATAGTCACCTGCTAGTCAGGAACTACATGATGCACTACTTCTTTCCATTGCTTGTTTAGTTTTGAATATTGTGTTTGTACATGCATGGTTTTTATGCAGGTTGCAAGTACTAGGTATCAACTTCCTTGAATTGTTAGGATGAGTGTATCTTACCACATTATCTCATAGGTAAGAGAGGGGAGATAAATTCTTAAGTCCAAATCCTAAACCTTTAAGCCATTTGTCCTAATTGAAAATTAGGAAAAATATCTGAGTTGAGTGCCCTCTAAATGCATCAAATGATGTTAATTTGTGATTACAACCCTCTAGTTTGATTTTTTTGTGTTTTCAATGATGGGTTTTGGTATTTTGTTTTATGAGTCTTTGGTGTATTTTCTATTAATTAAGTCTAATTAAAAGATTTAATTAGTGCAAAATTATTATGATATTTTAATATTTAATAATATTTAATTAATTGGAAAATTAATTAAATAAAAAGAATTAAATTTGAAAATAAAAGTTATGAGTTTAATTTTAGAACGTGATAATATTTTTAAAATTTAATAATAATATATTTAGAGTTCATTTTTAAATAAATGTTAAATATTATTATTAATTAAGTTAATAAATATTTTATCAATTAAGTTTTGAAAATAAATTTCATAAGAGTTGCATAATGTGTGCATGAGATTAAATTTAATAAATTAATTAAAGAGAAGTCAAGCAAAAATTAAATAAAGTTATTTAATAATTCAATTAACGTGCATGGTAAAGATAAAGAAATGATTAATAAAAGTTAAATTTGGAGTTGAAGTCTGGTGAGCATGGAGTTCTCTTGGGTGAATGAACAATTAGTGCCTTGATTTAAGGAGATAACTCTTTATCACAATTTGAAGGTTCATTTTTTAGGGATGCAAATTTTGGAAGAGAACTTTTGGCAAAAGTTTCAGAGAGAAGTTTTTGGATAGAAGCAAATTCTCTCACAATTTTTGGGTGGTTGCATATTAGCATCAAGCTCGGGTAGGGTCTTGTGTTTTGACCACTAAATGAATTATGTAATTCAATATTTTTTGTCTACTTCGTGCTTGTAGAAATTTGTTTTCTCAAATTTCATTCTATGAATCTTGCCACCCTTCATTCTAAATCTTTTGCTATTCAATTTCATTTGTAAATCAAGATTGAAAAGTCATTTAGAAAACATCGTTCTACATTTGAAAGAAATTATTTTTGAATCGAGGAAGCTTTTGTTTTGAAAAAGAAATTTCAATAGAAAATTTAAAATGAAGAATTTCACTGGTTGGTCATATTTCCCTGACTAGATTAAGGATAGAATTTTGTATAAAAATATATATTATAAATACATTGTGTTATTTTTTTTATTAATTATGAAATTAATATAAAGAAAATTAGTTTTATAAAAGAACGATTTTTAAAAAAAAAATGTTGTTGATATATATATTAAATAAAGAAAAATTAAAAGATAAATTGATTGGGAGGGCAGGGGCCACCAACCCCCCAGCTCCCCAACTTACTTATCTTGTGGTGCTTTTGTTTGTGCTACACAATAGCCACGACTACTACCATAGTAGTAGGTACTACCTTTATAGTAGTATGCTACTGCTATTGCAGTAGCAGTGCTACTGTGGCAGTAACACGTGAGGCTAGTCATGCAAGCCTTAAACACTTAGTTATATGTGTGTTTAAAAAAAAATTTTATTTATATTTTTTACAAATTTTAATTAATATTTTATTAATAATTTTTATAATTAATTTTATTAATAAGTTTTTATTATTAATTATTAATATTAGTTAATGAATTTTGTTATATAGTTATTTTAATTAGTTATAAATAAATTTTATTAATAATGTTATAATTATTAAGTAATTAATAATATATTAATATAGGCAATTTTATAATTTTAGTTATTTTTAACTAAAATTAGTTTAATTAGGTGTGATACTAAATATTATCAATTTATTGCATTATTATTATTATGGGTTTAAATAAATATGTAATTATTTTATTTAAAAGTTATTAGGTATTATTTTCATAACTAAATAAATAATTACCTTATTTTTTATATTGATTAGTTGGCTTAAAATCAAAAGTAGGGTAATTGTAAATTTTATTCGAATATAAAATGGGGCAAATTATAAGCGGTAAAGTGGAAAATCATAGGTATTTGAAAAATTATACTGAAAATGAAAATTTTAAACCTTATTGTAAATTGAAAATTATGTGCTTTTAAATCAAACCCCAAACTATGTAACTGTACTATTTTATTTTTTCTCTATGCTTTTGAGTTTTTGGGTTGACTTAGTTTTGACTAGTCTTAGGTTGTTACCAGAGGCTTAGGGGTTATGTGATTGTGTTGTCATGCTGGTTTGATTTCAATCTTTTTAACCCAACCATGGTAATGTGATGGTATGCTCTATGATTTTCTTGTATTACTATTTGTTGTTGGTTTCTAGCGATCTTGTGTGATGCTGAGGTGAATGTATGGCATTCTTGTCTTAACCATTTTTTTGTCCTCAATCAGTTATACTTGGATTACTTTCCAATTGCCTTGATGGGACTAAAGTGTTTGCTTTGATATTGGTGATGTCATGTTGTGACATGTTTGACTTAAGAATTTTGAGTCATTGATTAGTATTATTGGGATACTTTCCGGTTGCTCATTGAGAACCAATGGATATCGTGATTTATCTTTGATGCTTTTTAGTTGCTCGTAGAGAAATGATGTGATTATTACAATTATCTTTTGGTGCTTTCCAATTACTTGTGTATGATTAAGGTGATTTTTATATGATTATGGAGTTGTGCTTTTATTGAGCCTAGAGTAGGTTATCTATATGTAGTGTTAGGAAGTGGCTTGCAATGGGGGTTGGGGGCCTTAGGTGGCTTTGAGAGTAACCCATTGTAAGTTGTTTAATATGTGAAAAAATTACACTAAATGAGAGTAAAATGAACCTAATAAGAGTCTTGTATGTTCTCGCCCATGCCTTGAGTGCTAGTACAGACTCTGATGGGAGTAGAGAGAACACTTAGTTGTAACCTTGCATTTCATAGTATGCCTTCTCAGTATGAGAGGTTACTAGTGGCCACATAGGAATCACTAGGGACCCAAGGGTCCTAAGGGACTACTTAGGTAACTCTGAGTGTGATTCATGCGATGACACTTGCTTGCTTACATGGTAGGTTTCCTACATGTCTTGTGTGCCTTTGGGAATTAGATTTTGATCTATCTTAGAACATTTGAGTTAGATTGCTTTTAGGATTTCCTAGACTTAGAGAGTACTTTTGATATATGGTTTTATATCCTATAAGGGACTTGAGACTATCTCCTTAGCATGGTGGGGGTGGGCCATTTAGGTTCCACATAGTCAAGTGGTAGTGATTTTAACTCCTACCATTGAGATTTGTCCATAGTCATCGTGGCTGGAGCTTCTTAGGATGCTTTTTTATCATGTTTAGATAATGTTATTTACTAACACATTTCCTCATATTGATGATTAGCATGTGATAGGTGATGTTACCTACTTTGTACGATCATCTTATGCTTTATTCTAGCATGTTAGATTTCCTTATGCTTATGTTGTAGCATGTTTTAGTACTCACATCCCTATTATAATAGTACCGATGATTTGATTAGTGGCTTAGGATGTTATGCATAGGGGATGGCTAGGGCCCGTGATGGTCTTATGATGCTATTGACAGTTGGGAGGAACCACACATTTAGTTAGTTGTGTTTTATGATGGATAGTTGTGTTTTGTGATGGATGTATGTATCATGTATGCTATTGGTTTCATTACTTTTTATTGTACTTTGTATCATGGATCCAAGTAGGATGATCTATTTCTATTTTTACATATGTATATTCTTTTAGCCTTTCATACCCCGTGACATGTACAATGGATGATTGAGAATTCTAAATTTCATTTGCCAAGAGGCATTTAGAATAAATGTATATTATTTGAAGGACATTGGACTTTTCATTATTCTTTCATATGGATGTGGTAGTTGTTAGACTTAGAATTAATTAAATTTAAATGTGATTCAATGTCTTGGCATCCTTAAGAAATGTAACCTATTATGTATGTTTTTAGTTGATTGTATGTTATTGCTTCCACTATTATTTATTTGATGTGTATGTTATTCTTTCTTATTTAAAAAATAAAATGTTTGGCAAACTTAGTCTAACATTAGGTTAATTCATTTGGATCCTTTGGCAAGGTGTTACACTTTTACTCAGCTCCAAATGAATTTTTTCTAGGCTTACACTGACTTTGTTGGGCACCTACTATCCAATTAGTCAAGCTTGGTAGGAAAACCTTGTTTAACTTATTCTTCTATACTTGCTTAGTGTAACAAAACTTTGTAACCTTAAGTAGATTATCAATACATCATGATATTACTATATTAAATTATTCTTGTACTCCTTTGTATATCTTAACTCAACCTTTCCTATAGGTGCTATTGTTACATATTTTGATCAAGTCCTCTTCATCAATCAAATAAGTGATACTACTTAAATTATATAAGCAGTTGTCTTACTAAAAATTAGTAGGTTTGACATCAATGACAAAGCAATGATTGAAATATATTGATCGTACTTCTTCAACAATCTGCATATTTTCAATATATTCTCAACAATCTCCCTCTTTGATATTGATGGCAAACCAAACTGATACGCCAAACTCACTAGGTTAAAATAGTAAGATCAACAAAATACCAAAAAAAAACTTTCATCTTCTAGATAGGTTACAAAACTCCTTTGTGTCGTTCTTATAAATCACTCTAAATTTCATTTTTATCTTCCTCTTACTAGGTAGATGTTTGGATTTCTCCCTCTTTGTCAAATCTCCCATCTCCAATCTCTTGTATATAACCCAAT
This sequence comes from Cupressus sempervirens, assembly GCA_028749045.1. Lineage (NCBI taxonomy): Eukaryota > Viridiplantae > Streptophyta > Pinopsida > Cupressales > Cupressaceae > Cupressus > Cupressus sempervirens. Next base: position 238,878,927 of record CM053791.1, read on the forward strand.
CAATAAAATTTCTCTCTCTTGGATTAGTTTAATGCATTTATTTCTCCCTCTTTGACAACAATGCTAAAGACTTGTCATCTTTAATATGTAGATATGAACTTCTTAAGTTTCTTCAATTTCTTGCTTTGCCACCTTGCATTGTGACTAATTTGTAGCGTTAAGACTTTGATTACTTTAGGCAGCTCCTAAAGTAAGATCCACTACATTAATTTGTAACATATGATAGTTAGCTTGTTTGATGTAGGTCACTTCTTTTTTTACTTAGATAGCCTTTGATAGGGGTATCACCCATAGTTTACCTCTTAGATACTCATGAGCATCCTTAGGTAATGCTTTTGTTAAGATATAATCAGTTTTCTCTTTTGTGTTAGCATATTCCATCTCCACTACTTTATCTTCAACTAATTCTCTCAAGTAATGATACTTGAGTGCAATGTTCTTACTCTTTGTGTGCATCACAGGATTCTTTGATATGTTTATAGCACTTGTATTATCATAATAAAGTGTCACTGATTCTGTGATTTCTTCCTTCATACCTTTCATTAGTTGTTTGATCCATATAACATTCATACAATTTATAGTAGCAATAACATATTTAGATTCAATAGTAGATTGTAAGGTACAATTTTGTTTCTTGCCAGTCCATGTAATTAGCCTTTTTCCTAAGATAAATACTCCTCCACTAGTGCTCTTTTTGTCATCAATGTTTTCAGACCAATCAAAATCATTATAGGCTCTTAATTCAAATTTCTCATTTTTCTTATATTATAGACCATACTACTCTATTCCTTTTAGATATCTCATTATTCTCTTTATGACCATCAAATGATTCTCCCTGGGATTAGCAAAGAAATTTTCAATTATTGCTATAGATAATGCAATATCAGGTCTAGTATATACTACATATTGTAATTTTTCAATAATATACCTATACAATGTTTGATTCACCTTAGCAAAATTATCATTCTTTGACAATTTTTGTCAGCATAGGTGTACTTACGAGTTTGGAATATTCCAATCCAAAAGTTTTCAATATTTCCTTGTCATATTTTGACTAAGTGATGTATATACCATATTTCATCTGATATACTTGCAGAATCACAAAGAATATTATCTCCTCAAACATAAATATCTCAAATTGTTGCTTCATTTTATTTCCATCTTATATAAATCATCTTGACCTCCAAATATGATATCATCAACAAAAATATTAGATGACAAAATATGTTTGCCTATTTTTGTCTTCATGTACAAATTATTGTTATCATCAATTCTTTCAACTCCAGTTTTCACAAGATAATTATGAGTCTCTCATACCATGCTCTTGGTACCTATTTTAAACCATATAGAGCTTTTTGTAATCTACATATCATGTTTTTATTGTTAACATCAATAAATCCTTTTGGCTATTCTATGTAAACTTCTTCCTTTAATGTGCCATTTAGAAATACAAATTTAACATCCATTTGATAAACTTCGAAAGCTTTTTATGAGAAATAAGAAAGGAGATTTCTTACTCCTTCTAATCTTGCAATAGGAGAAATTATTTCTCCATAGTTAATTCCTTCTTCTTCTACATATCCTTTGCAGACTAATCTTGCCTTATTTTTTGTGACTTCACCATTTTCATCTAGCTTATTTCTAAATACCCATTTGGTGCCAATCACAATTTTGTTTTAGCAAAAGCATTTCCTTTAGAGTCACTATGTAGATTTCTCTCAAGTAGCTCTGCATCTCTTTCATGTAGACTAATCTTAAAATTAGAATGTGCTCTAACTTCATTATGTAGCTCAATATCTAAATGTAGCTCAGTTGTTGAATGTAGCTCGACATTCTTAGTATGTGACTCGGTAGTTAAAGAAACTTGTTGTTAGTTTGTAGCTTGATTTGTAACATCTTCTTCAACAAGAATTTCTTCAAAATAGTATAAAAATTATTTGTATTCTTCTGGTTCTTTCAAAGATTCAGACTCATATACTTCTATATTTTTGTCAAAATTTACATTTGCACTTTCCACAACTTTTTTAGTGTTAGTATGTAAACACTTATAAGCTTTACTTCTTGTAGAATACCTTAGGAATATACCTTTTTCACTTTTTGCATCTAGTTTACCATTCCTAAAGTCTTTAAGAATATAGAGTTTGCTTCCAAATACCTTAAAATATTTTATATTGGGTGAGTATCCATACCATAGTTAAAAAGATGTTGAATTAGTAGCTTTCTTGACATGTATATAGTTCAAGGTATAGACAATTGTACTTATAACTTCTCTTCAATATTTCAAAGCAACATTTTTCTCCATCATGGGTGTCCTAGCATAGTCTATTACAAACTTATTCCTCCATTGAGATATTCAATTTTTTGGTGGAGTTCTAGAGGTAGATGTCTATCTTTTGATTCCTCTATCATTACAAAACATCTCAAACTCAAGCGATTTAAATTCTCCTTCTCTGTTAGATCTCAAACACTTAAAATTTTTACCTGTTTCCTTCCCAAACCTTGCTAAGTACCAATTAAACATTTGTAAAGCATCATAATTCTATTCTAGAAACATAACTTTCATCATTCTAAAATAATCATCAACAAACAACATTTATTGTACTTATCACCTTTGTATCTTTGTACTTCAATTGGTCCACACAAGTGAGTATGAACAATCTCTAGTATTGTTTTAGAGGTATGAGTTTTACTCTTAAAACTTGACTTTGTCATTTTGCCTAGCTAACATTATTTGCACATTATATTATTAGGTTTCTTCAACTTAGACAAATCTCTCACTTTCTTCATGTTACTAATACTAACCAAGTTATCAAAATTATCATGACATAATCTTTTGTGACATAGCCACACATCATCAAATTTTACAACTAGACAAGTAGCATACTCTATCTCAAGATAGAATAGATTACTCCTAGTTTGATCACCCTTTCCAACCATTTTACATTAGTATCATATATTTTAGCAATCTCATTTTCAAACTCAAGCTTACATCTTGAATTATTTAGTTGTGACACACTTAAGAGATTATAGTTAAGTCCTTAAACATAGTAAGCATTGGCACATAAAATCTTATCTATGAGTTTGATAGAACCTTTTCCTTTTATCAAACACGGTGCATCATTACCAAATCTTACACTATTTCCATCATAACAATTTAAGGTAATGAATGTAATTTTATCTCCAGTCATATGATGTGAGCACCCACTATCAGTGATCTGTCTATCATTTTTGTTCACACAAGTCATAAGTGTAGTTGCCTCATCCTCATCAAATTCCTCCTTCATTGCAACATACACCACTTCATCATCATGCTCATTGGATTCATATTTTATTTCCTCTTTAGCAATATAGCAAGACTTCTTGCCTTAATCTTTGTAGTCCTTTTCATCATCTCTTCGACTTTTGTACTTGTCACCACATCTATGGTTCTTCTTTTATAGACATCTAGTAGCACTATGACCAACCTCATTGCAATTAAAAAAAATGATAGGTAATTTACCTTTGAACTTGTCTTTACCTCTGAGGAATCTTCTTAACAGTAGTGCTTCAAGTTGTTCTACACCCTCCTCATCTATATTACTGTCACTAGATACATACTCTATCTTTTTTTTTCTTCTTCTTCTCATCAAGTTCCTTAAATGACACCTTAGCTTTGAAAGTAGATTCAATATTTTCATGTTTTTAAATATGAAAGTTAGATAGCTCAAAAGAAGTGAGCCTACCTATAAGACCTTTAAGTGATAGATTATTCCACGGTATACATCTCAGTTCTTAAATTGCAAAAACTCTAATAGCATATATGGGCAGTAATGTTCCCAAAAATTTTATTAGGACAATATCATCATCTATCCTACTAGTAACTCCTCTTATTGCATAAACAAATTCTTTTATCCTTACAATATATTGAACAATATTTTCACCTTCTTCCATTTTGATATCATTAAAATTACCTCTAAGACTTTTAGCTTTGGCACTTTGAACATTTGTGTTTCTACCATAGATGATATGTAGAGCATCCCAAATTCTTTGTAGTGTCAAGACCTTTGTTATCATCAAATTTGACATGGCTTAGGGTAGAAGCAATCTTCAACATTCCCTTGTTGTGTTCTTTCTCCTTTTTCATATCTTTAGTAGTTAGGGCTCTAGTAGGATCAACATGCTGAGTAGTAATGGTAGATTGTGCATGAACTCTAAGTCCTTAAAGGTGCAGCTTCATCAAACTTTTCCATCTAGGAGAGTTATATCTATTAAGCTTGGGTACATCTCTTTTCAACATCTTGATCATTGTGCTTATAGTACCTTCAAACTAATCCTCTTAAGTAGATGGCTCTGATACAAATTGTTGGAATTCTTTAGAATAATTGAGAGGGGAGGGTGAATTAGTTATCCAAGTTTGAGATGTATAAATAAAAGTTTTTATAGTTTAGCAAACCCATAAAACATTTATCATCATGCATGCATCCAAAATATTATACAATCACTTAAAACTTGGAGGTTACTATCAAATAAATTTGTAAAAATATGAACATGAAACATAATAGATTTGGCAACATATTTGAGACAATGATTTATGTGAAAACCTGATTTGGAAAAAACCACTCGTAACATGCTACTATTTTCACTCTTCTAAAGTGATGCCCTATGAAAGGCCACCCCTATTGAAGGTTACAATAGACAATGTTAAGTGTGACCCTATGAACGGATTTCAATCACCCTATTAGGGGTGAGCCTTGTTAGAGGACTTTAGACCATTCAATTGGAATGTCACCCAATTAAAAGATTTACAAATGACTATTAGATCAACCTTAATCCAAAGAATTTACCCTAGACTGATACAATTATTAGAGAGTAACAGTAAAGTTTGATCTCATAAAAATTTGCAACTCCATTTGCAAATTACAAATCTTTGTGTTAGTCCACCATTTTTTATGGCCTTCACATATTTTAGCTCTGATATCTTGTTCAACCTGCAAGAATTCATACCTTTAAACCTTTTTGCTTAACATGCCAATGGATACTCTTCTCTTAGGTCACTTGATGAAGCAAAACCCTTGACTTGTTCTCTTCCTTAGGTTCTCACATATGACAACCTTGCTTCATGACCAACCATTCCTATAAATAAGAAAATAAGATCTTTTGCCACTCATTCTCCATCATCAAATTTAGGGTTAGGGTAGATTAGGTAGGATACAATAAATCTACCTCTCATTCCATATCACTTCTAGAAACTTCTCCCTCCTCTTTTAATTCGCTTCAAAATGGTTTACATTGAATTCTATGCCACCAACTTATCAATCTTATCTTCAACTTGGTTTACACAACCCAAGAAAACAAACTTGTTAGCTCAAATTCATTGAATTCATGATCTTTCAAATAATGCAGTAGCTCAGCATTAACTTGCTTCTAGTGCTTGAAACATATTGTGTTGCTTTACATTTTCTATAAAATTACTTAGTATGAACTAAAGTTTACTAGTGCTTGGCAACAAGTAAACTTTATTCGACATCCACTATTTTTCTTGGCATACAGCAGGATAGACTTTTGCTTAGCTCCAAATAATTTTTTTCTTGGCTTACACTGACTTTGCTTGGCACCTACTATCTACTCATTCATGCTTGGTAGATGATCTTTGTTTAACTTGTTCTTCTATACTTGCTTAGTGTAACTAACCTTTATAACCTCAATTAGGTTATCAATACATCATGTTATCACTATCTTAGCTGATTCTTGTACTCCTTTGTATATCATAACTAAACCTTTCCATTAGGTTCTATTGTTACATCTTTTGTTCAAATCCTCTTCATCAATCAAATAAGTTATAGCACATCAATTATATAAGCAGTTATCTTATCAACAATTAGCAAGTTTGATATTAGTGAGAAAATAATGATTGAAACATATTGATCATAGTTCTCTAACAATCTCTCTATTTTCAATCTATTCTCAACAATCTCCCTCTTTGGCATTGATTGGAAACCAAATTGATCAACTACATTAACTAGGTTAAAATAGAAAGTCCAACAAAATACCAAAAAGCAACTTTCATCTTCTAGATAGGTTACAAAACTCCTTTGTGTCATTCTTATATCTCCCTCTGAATTTCTTCTTATATCTCCCTCTTACTAGGTAGATGTAACGATTTCTTCCTATTGGAACAATTTAATGCATTTATTTATTCCTCTTTGAGAAAAATGCTAAAGACTTGTCATCTTTAATATGCACATATGAACTTCTTCAGTTTCTTCAATTTCTCCCTTTGTCACCTTCCTTTGTGATTGATTTGTAGTGTTAGCACGTTGATTAATTTAGGCAGCTCCTAAAGTAATATCCTATGCATCAATTTGTAACATATGATAGTCAGCTTGTTTGATGTAGGGCACTCCTTTTGTTACTTAGATAGCCTTGGATAGGGGTATCACCCCTAGTTTACCTCTTAGATATTGATGAGCATCCTTAGGTAATTCTTTTATGAAGATATCAACAATTTTCTCTTTTGTATTAATATATTAAATCTTCACCTCTTTATCTTGAACTAATTATCTCAAGTAATGATACTTGATTTTAATGTGCTTAGTCTTTGTGTGCATCATAGGATTCTTTGATTTGTTTATAGCACTTGTATTATCATAGTAAAGTGGCATTGATTCTGTGATTTCTTCGTACATACCTTTGAGTAGTTGTTTGATCCATAGAATGTTTGGAAAATTTACAACAATAGGAACATATTCAACTTTAGTAGTAGATTGTGAGGTACATTTTTGTTTCTTTCTAGTCCATGTAATTAGCCTTGTTCCTAAGAAAAATGCTCCTCCATTGGTGCTATTTCTGTTATCAATGTTTCTATCCCAATTAACATTAGTATAGGCTCTTAATTCAAATTTCTCATTTTTGTTATAGTATAGACCATACTCCTCTATTCCTTTTAGATATCTCATTATTCTCTTTACAACCATCAAATGATTCTCCCCTAGGATTAGCAAAGAATCATGAAACTATTCCTACAAATAAAGCAATATCAAGTATGCTATGTACTGCGTATTATAATTTTCCAATCATAGACCTGTATAATGTTTGATTCACCTCAATAGAATAATCATTCGTTTAAAATTTGTGTCATGTCACCATAGGTGTACTTACTGGTTTAGTATCTTCCAATCCAAAAGTTTTCAATATTTCTTTGAAATATTTTGACAAAGTAATGCATATACCATATTTCATTTGATAGACTTGCAAACCCACAAAGAATTTGATCTCCCCAAACATAGACATCTCAAATTCTTGCTTCATTTCATTTGCAAATGTCTTACATAAAGCATCTTGACCTCCAAATATGATATTATCAACAAAAAATTTAGATAACAAAATACCTTTTCTTTTTTCTATCTTCATTTACAAATTTCTATTATCATTAGTTCTTTCAAATCCAATCTTCAGAAGATAATTATGAAATCTCTCATACCATGCTCTTGGTGCCTCTATTAAACCATATAGAGCTTTGTATAATCTATAGACCATGTTTTTATTGTTAAGATTAATAAATCCTTCTAGCTATTCTATTTAAACTTCTTCCTCTAATATGCCATTCAGAAATACATAGATTTAACATCCATTTGATAAACTTTGAAAGATTTGTATGCAGAATAAGCAAGGAGAGTTCTTACTCCTTCCAATCTTTCAAATGGAGAAAATGTTTCTCCATAGTCAATTCCTTCTTCTTGTGCATATCCTTTGTAGACTAATCTTTCCTTGTTTTTTATGACTTCACCATTTTCATCTAACTTATTTTTGAATACCCATTTGGTGTCAATCACATTTTTGTCTTCAGGTTTAGAAACTAGAGTCCATGTCATTTTTTTCTCAATTTTTTCAATCTCTTCTTCCATGGCTTTACTCTAGTCCACATCTTCTAAGGCATCTCACACTAATTTAGGTTCTTTTATGCTTAGTAAACATGTATCATTTCTTAATTTTTTCCTTGCCCTTGGTTTAGCTTCTTTATCTCTAATAATCTATGTACTAGGATGATGTCTTTTGACATTTTGGACAATCTTAGTTCAACTCTAGTTTATTTATTTTATCTTTCACCTTTAGAGTCACTATGTACATCTTTTTTAGGTAGCTCTACATCTCTTTCATGTACACTTATCTTAGAATTAGAATGTGGTCCAACTTCATTTTATAGCTTGGCATTTGAATGTAGCTTAGATGCCAAAAATAGCTTGGCATTCATAGTATGTGACTTGGTAGTTACTAAAACTTGTTGGTTTGTAGCATCTTCTTCACCAGACATTCTTTCATAAAAGTATACAAATGATTTTTATTCTTCTAGTTTTTTCTAAGTTCCAGCCTCATATACTTGTGTATATTCATCAAAATTTACATTTTCACTTTTCACAACTTTTTTAGTGTTAGTATTTAAACATTTATAAGCTTTACTTCTTGTGGAATACCCTAGGAATATACATTCCTCATTTTTTTCATCTATTTTACCATTCCTAAAGTCTTTAAGAATATATCATTCACTTCAAAAAACTTTAAACTCTTTTACATTAGGTGAATATCCATACCATAGTTCAAAATGTGTTGAATGGGTACCTTTATTGACTTGTACACAATTCAAGGTATAGAAAACTATACTTACAACTTCTCTTTAGTATTTCAAAGTAAGATTTTTCTCCATCATGAGTGTCCAAGCACAATCCATTAGAGACTCATTCCTCCTTTTAGCTATTTGATTTTGTGGAGGGGTTTTAGGGGTAGATTTCTATCTTTTGATTCCTCTATCATTACAGAACATCTCAAACTCATGTGATGTAAATTGTCCTCCTCTATTAAATTTTAAACACCTCATACTTTTACCTATTTCCTTCTCAACTCTTGCTAAGTACCATTTAAACATTTGGAAAGCATCATATTTTTATTTCAGAAACATAACTATCATAATTCTAGAGTAATCACCAATAAACAACATAATGTACTTATCTCCTTTTTAGCTTTTTACTTCAATTGGTCCACAGAAGTGAGTACGAACAATCTCTAGTATTCCTTTAGAGGTACGAGTTTTACTCTTAAAACTTGACTTTGTCATTTTGCCTAGCTGACATTGTTTGCACATTATATTATCAAATTTCTTAAACTTAGGCGAACCTTTAACTTTCTTTATGTTAATGATACTAACCAAGTTATCAAAATTAACATGACATAACCTTTTGTGCCATAGCCATACATCATCAAATTTTACAACTAGACAAGTAGCATCCTCTATGTCAAGATAGATTAGATTACTTCTAGTCTAATCACCCTTCCCATTTAGTTTTCTATTATTATTGTATATATTAGCGATCTTATTTTTAAACTCAAGCTTACATCTTGAATTATTTAGTTGTGACACACTCCAAAGACTATAGTTAAGTCCTTCAATATAATAGGAATTGTTACATAAAATCTTATCTGTGAGTTTGATAGAAAATTTTCCTTTTATCAAACATGGCGCATCATTACCAAATCTTACACTATTTCCATCATAACAATTTAAGGTAATGAACTTACTTTTGTCTCTAGTTATATGATGTGATCACCCACTTTCATTGATCCTCGACCATTTTGTTCACACAATTTTTAAGTGCATTTGCCTCATCTTCATTAGATTCCTCCTTCATTTTAACATACACCACTTCATCATCATGTTCATCAGATTCATCTTTTGTTTCCTCTTCAGCAATATAACAAGACTTCTTCCATTTATCTTTCTAGTCCTTGCTATCATCATCTCTTCTACCTTTGTACTTTTCACCACCTCTAGAGTTCTTCTTTTTAGGACATCTAGCAGCAACATGACCAACTTCATTGCAATTAAAACAAATGATAGGTAATTTACCTTTGAACTTTTCTTTACCTCTATGGAATCTTCTTACTAGTAGTGCTTCAAGTTGTTCTCTATCTTTTTTTCTTCTTCTTCTCATTAGGTTCATTCAATGACACCTTAGCTTTGAAAGAAAATTTAATATTTTGAAGTTTGTAATTATCAAATTTAGATCACTCAAAATTAGTGAGCCTACCTAGCATACCTTCAAGTGATAGATTATTCCCTATTATACATCTCAGTTCTTGAATTGTAGAAACTCTAATAACATATAAGGGCAATAATGTTCTTAAAAATTTGCTTAGCATAGTATCATCATCTATTGTGCTAGTAGCTCCTCTTATTGCAATAACAACTTCTTTTATCCTTGCAACATATTGAGCAACATTTTCACCTTTTCCATTCTCATATCATCAAACTTACCTCTAAGAGTTTTAGCTTTGGCTTTTAGAACATTAGTGTTTCCTCCCTAGATGGAATGTAAAGTATCCCACATTTTCTTTACAGTGTCAAGCCTTTTGATATCATCAAATGTGGCATAGCTTAGGATAGAGGCAATCTCCAACATTGCCTAATTATATTCTTTCTCCTTTTTCATATCTTCAAGAGTTAGGGTTCCAATAGAATCAACATGCTCAGTAGTAATGATACATTGTGCATGATCTCTAAGTCCTCAAAGACATAGATTCATCAAACTTTCCCATGTAGGCAAGTTATCTCTATTAAGCTTAGGTACATCTCTTTTTGACATCTTGATCTTTGTGCTTTTATTACATTCAAACTTGTCTTCTTGAGTAGATGGATCTAATACCAATTGTTGGAATTCTTTAGAATCTCTAAGAGGGGAGGTGAATTAGTTATCCAAGGTCTAAATGTATATATAAAACTTTTCATAGCTTACTGAACCCATAAAACATTCATCACCATGTATGCATCCAAAAGATTATGCAATCACTTAAAATTTTGTAAGTTACTGTTAAATCAATTTGTAGATATATATATATATATATATATATATATATATATATATATATATATATATATATATATATATATATATATATATATATATATATATATATATATATGTATATATATATATATATATATATGTATATATATATATATATATATATATATATATGTATATATATATATATATATATGAAACATAATGGATTTAGATATACATTTGAGAGAATGATTCATGTGGAAACCCAATTTGGGAAAAACCACCAATAACAATTTATCTTGAATTTTCCTAAAACAATAACTCTTTTTCACTCTTATAAAGTGATGCCGTATGAAAGGCCAATCATATTAAAGGTTACAATACATAGTATTTAAATTATTTCAATCACCTTGTTAGGAGTGAGCCTTGTTAGAGAACTTTAGAGCATTCACTTGCAATATCACCTAGTTAAATGGTTTACAATTGATTTTTAGGTCAACCTTAATGCAAAGGATTTACCCTCGACTGATACAATTATTAGAGATCAATAGTAAGAATTTATCTAATAACAACTTACAACTCCATTTTCAAATTACATATCTCTATGCTAGTTCTCTATTCTACTTGGCCTTCACACATTTTAGCTCTATTATCTTGTTCACCCTTCAAGCAGACTCTTCTCTTAGGTCACTTGATGAAGTAAAACCCTTGACTTCTTCTCGTCCTTAGGTTCTTACACATGACAACCTTGCTTCATGACCAACCATTACTATAAATAGGAAATTAAGATATTTTTCTACTCATTTCCCATTGTCCAATTTAGGGTTAAAATAAATTAGGTAGGATACAATGAATCTACCCATCATTCTATATCACTTCTAGAAACTTCCTCTTCAATTCTCATTAAATTCACCTCAAAACAATCTATCTTGAATTTTGTACCATAGCTCATCAATCTTTTCTTCCACGTAGATTACACAATCCATGAAAACAAACTCGTTTGTTCATCAAACTCATGATCTTTCAAACAATTCAACTTCTCGGCATTAACTTACTTCTGATGATCCACACATACTGCATTACTCAACATCCTCTATAGAATTACTTGGCATGAACTAAAGTTTATTGGTACATGGAATCAACTAAACTTTACTTGACATCCACTATTTTTCTTGGCATACACTAGGATAGACTTTTACTTAACTCCAACTAATCTTTTTCTTGGCTTACACTGAGTTTGTTTAGCAGCTACTATCCACTCAACCAAGCTTGATCGATAAACTATGTTTAACTTGTTCTTCTATACTTGCTTAGTGTAACCAACATTTGTAACTTTAAGTAGATTATAAATACATCATGCTATCACTATCTTAACTAATTCTTGTACTCCTTTGTATATCATAACTCAACGTTTCCTCGAAGTGCTATTGTCACATATTTTAATCAAATCCTCTTCATCAATCAAATAAGTGATAGTACCTAAATCATATAAGCATTTGTCTTACCAACAATTAGCAGGTTTGATATCAGTGACAAAATAATGATTGAAATATATTGATCATACTTCAATAATCTTCTTGTTTTCAATCTATTCTCAACAATATATATGATGGGATAGATAGTAAGGAAAATGATGATGAACTGACATCCCATCTAAGCATACATTGTGAGAGAATATGCCATGTATCAAATACTAATGATGTGGTTTTCATTCTACGATTTGATGATGATGGTATTTTCTTGAGAGGAGACACATGTTTATTTATTTTCCTTTTGAAATGATATTAAATAATCACCTAAATATAGTAAAATTTAATGCATTTTATATTTATAGAATACTTTTGATTGATACATGAATAATATTCAATGCAAGGTGTAGTAATTGGTAGGAGCATACCACAATTTTTTTTCTCAACTAGATGTAGAGGGGGAACTCTAACTCCTAAGGTGAAGTGTAATGACTATTAATAAAAATAGAATAATACATTGGTTTTGAGACATTTTTTCTTAATATAAATCTCATGATAAAATATAGTACATTTGGAAAGTGTAAATGAGAAATATTTGTTAAGAATATGTCACTTGTGTGCACATGTGATAACCATTGAATTACTTCTCATGGTTGCGATGATTGTACTATTTTTAAGGGACATATTAGAAATCTACCATGCTTTTATATATGTCAATGAACTAATTATGTGTAATGCAATACTGAAAGGAGATTGTTGAGATGAAGAATATTGATTAAACCTATTGTGGAACAATCAACATGTTTTCACAGATGTCAAACTTGCTATTTGTTGGTGAGACAATTGATTACTTTGGTCTGAATGCCATCATTTGATTGTTTAATGAAGAGGATTTAAAAAGAAAGGATAACAAGAGAACCTAGAGAAAGGTTGAGTTATATGGTGTATAAAAGGTGTTCTGAGACTAAACAAGAAATTGGTGATATAGTGTATTTTATATCTAATTAAGGCTATAGTAAAAGGATACTTGAGAAAAGACTAGAAGAAGGATAATTAAGGAAATGTGTTTGCCAAGCCTGACCAAGAAAATAGTAGAAGCCAAGGAAGTTAGTGTAGACTAAGGGGACAATTAGTTGAAGCTAAGAAGTAAGTTCAGTATGTAGCGAACAAAGAGAAATCTTAGTATGTTCTAAGCATTAGAAGATAGTAGTAGTGACTAAGCAAAACTTAGTGTATGCCGAGAAATCGAATGTTGGCCGAGCAACAAAAGAAAATGTTTGTCAAGAAAATATCTTGCTATTGCCAAGTGATAGTAAAATGAGTTTGATCAAAGAGTTGACAAATCTGAGCCAAAAAAGTAGATTTCTTGAATTGTGTGAAGCATGTGGAAGATAACTACGATGAGCTTGTGGCACAAAATTCAAGATAAACCATTTTGAGACAAATTCAAAGAGGATTGTAAAGGAATTTTTTAGAAGGGAATTAAATGGAAAGATGAGTATATTCAATGAATCTAACCTAACCATAAAATGGATGATTGTGGTTAAGTGAAAAAGTCCTAAATTCTTTATATAAGGAGATAGTAGGCCAGAAGCAATTTGTCCTATGTGAGAACATGAAAAAGACAAAAAGTCTAGGGTGGTGCTTCATATGGTGGCTGATTGAAAAAGTTTGTAGTTGATATATTAAGGTAGAAGTTTTAAAGAGATGAAGACTTGAAGGGTAAAAGCACAAACCCATGTCATCCTTTTATAAAAGAAAAGGCTAACAAAAGTACATTTGTTCACCTTCAATGACATAAAACTAGTAGTATTATTTAGAATTTAAAAATGAAGTAAACAAATAAATTTTTTAGAAATGATTGAATTTTACCTAACTATAATTTTTAATAATTATTTGGAATAAGTATTTATATATTTTTCTAATTATTAAAGACAATTTTTTAGTTCATGAAAAATGCTAAAAATTATGGGTCTAATTCCCATCACAAAAGTATATGGAAATAAACATATTTCCCTTTGATCATAGACTATGTTATAGATAAAATATATAGCTAGAACAATAAAAAATAAAAATTGGCTTTAGAGCTATATTTTATCTTCTATAATGATTCAAATTTTAACTCACTTGAAATCAATAGTTTTAATTTTCCACCTCATTTTTCAAAAAAAATCTATTTTAACCAAAAGAAAATTATACATTCTAGAAGAGTACTCTCTTGTTTAGAACATCACATGATTTTTAAAATTTTTTGATATGATTTAATATTTATTTCTTTCTCAAAATCGACATCTTTTGGAGTGTTGAAATGTGTACCTGTAGATTTTTTTAACTATAATATATATATCTAATTAAAACACTATAAACATTATATGATAGTATTATTGACTTTGAGCTCTATATATGTTATTAAAAAAAATCACAAAAAATAGTAAGAGTTATTGAAATGTCAATTTTCTAAAATAATTTTGTTTCCTTAGTAATTGGATTCAAACTAGTATAAAACATGAATTTAATAGAAATTTTCAATTGGAAAAGTGTGAGATCGTATATAAAATAGCTAGAATAAATTTATCTAGTTCATTAGTTTGAAAAAAGAAAAATATTTAGATAGAAATACTCAAATTTAGTCATTCTAATAAGTCAACATGAAAGCTAACACAACTTTGTACTTTTACTCTAAAAGGTAAACAAGATATTAGAGATAAAGAGGGTGAATGCCAAGTAGAATGACAGATTGAATATGAGATTCGCAATTTGAAAGTGATATTTTTTATTATTAGATCAAGTCTTGTTGTACTCTCTAACAATTGTATCAGTATGAATAAATTCTTTGGACTAAGGTTGACCTAACAATCATGAGTAAATCCTTTAAGCAGGTGTCATTCTAATGGAATGTAATAACGTCATCTAACAAGGCTCACTCCTAATAGGGTGATTGAAATCCTTTAACTAGGTCATATTTTACAATGTGCATTGTAACCTATAACAAGGTTGGCTCCTCACAGGGCTTGCTTTAGAAGAGTAAAAATTGGTAGAATGTTACTGGTGGTTTTCTCCAAATTGGGTTTCCATGTAAAATTCTTGTGTCAAAATGTGTGATTGATTTTGTGGTATTACATGTTTACATTTCTATAAATTTATTTTGACCTAGAACAATATTATGCATATGTTTAAGATATTGAATTATCAATGCATGCATAAGTATAAGTTAAATTATTGAAAAGTTTTATTTGTACATTTGGACCTTGGATAACTAATTTTCTCCCCTCTCCTAGTTATTCTAAACATTTCAACAATTGGTATCAAAGCACCAAGTGGTTGTGAGAAATTTTTTGAAGGTACTTAAAGCTAAAGAACAAGATGTACATAAAGAAGGTTCCCAAGCAAAATAAGGAAAACTTTCCTACATAAAAAAGTTTGATCAAGCTAGATCTAGGAAGAATTGAAGATTATGCACAATGAACTATTACCATTGAGCATATTGATCCAACTAGATCTCCAACTATTGAACAATTGAAACAGAAGAATGAACACAGTTAGGCAATGTTGGATATTGTATTTTCCATAAGCTATTCAACATTTGATGACATCAAAAGATGTGATTCTGCTAAGAAGATGTGAGATGCTCTATAGAAGATCTATGGAGGAGAAAAGAATGTGTTGAGAGCCAAAGTCAAAATTTTTAGAGGAAAATTTGATGAAATGAGATTGCAAGAAGGTGGGACTATAGGTTAGTATTGTACAAGGATCAAAGATGTTGTTAATGCAATTTGAGGATCTGATGGATAGATTGAAGATGAGACCATGATCAAAAAAGTATTGAGAATGTTGTTGGCTATCTATTATATTAGAGTCTCTGCTATACAAGAGTTGAGGTGTACTCTTAGTAGTCATCTAACCCTTGAAGGACTGGTTGCTAGATTCACTCCTTTTCAACTTTTAAATTTTGATAATTTCAAATCTGAGAATGTTGAATCTACATTCAAAGCTAAGCTGACACTAAAACAACCTAAAGATAAGAAAAATGAAAAGGTCAAACATGTTTCTAGTGATAGTGATACAGATGATGAAGAGCAAGAAGAATTGGAAGCATTGCTAGATAGGAAATTTTATAGAGGCAATGGAAAATAAAAAGATAAGTTACCCATCATATGTTTTAATTGTAATGAGGTTGGTCATATTACATCAATATGCCCTAAAAAGTCAAACAACAAGAATGAAGACAAATATAGAGGTAGAATCAATGATAGTAACAAAGGCTACAAGGACAAGGGAAAGAAGGCTTGTTACTTACTGAAGAATAATCCAATGATGAATCTGATGGTCATGATAACAAAGTTTTATATGCTTCTATGAAAGATGATTCTGATGAAGATGACACAACTACATTGATATGTTATGTGAACAAAAGTGATAGATGGATCATAAATAGTGGATATTCACATCACATGATTGTAGATGAAAGTAAGTTCATTAACCTTGAGTATTACAATGAAAATAGTGTTAGATTTGGCAATAATGCACCCTATCTAATAAAAAGAAAAGGATAAACAAGATTGACAAACAAGATCATGTGTGATAAAGCTTACTATGTAGAAGGACTTAACTATAATATTTTGACTGTGTCACAATTAAATAATTCTAGATGCAAAGTTGAATTTGATAATAGGAAGGCTAAGATGTATGACATCGATGAAAAGCTAATTAGAAGTAGAGATTACACTAGAGGTAATCTATTCTATCTTGACATGAATGATGATGTGTTGCTTGTCTTTTTGTACAATTTGATGATGTGTGGCTATGGAACAAGAGGTTATGTCATGTAAATTTAGACAATTTGGTTAGTATGGGTAAGATAAGAAGAGTCAGAGGTTTTCCAAAACTAAAGAAACTTGATAATGTTATTTGCAAACAATGTTAGCTAGGAAAGATTAGTTTGTAAATGATATGCACAAGAAGAGGGACTTGACTATGGAGAGACATTTGCACTAGTTCCAAGATTGGAAGGAGTAAGAACCCTTCTTGCTTACTCTACTTACAAAGGATTGAAAGTTAATAAAATGGATGTTAAGTGAAAATTTTTGAATGGTATACTGGAAGAAGTGGTTTACATAGAAAAACCTAGAGGATTTGTCGATCCAAACAATAAGAACATGGTGTGTAGATTGCACAAAGCTTTATATGGTTTAAAGCAAGCTCTAGGAGCATGCTGTGAAAGATTGCATAACTATCTTGTGAAGATATTTTTTGAGAAGACTGATGAAAACATCAATATGTACTTGAAGATAGAAGGAGGTAAAGGAATCTTACTAGCTAAAATATTTGTTGATGATATCATATTTGGAGGAAAAAATACATTGTGTAAGAAATTTGAAAATGAAATGATGAAAGAGTTTGAGATGTCTATGTTTGCAGAAATAAAGTTCTTTGCTGGATTGCAAGTATATTTAGATAGATATAAAAATTTTAATTACATAGTAAGTAAGGAATAATCATTTGGAGAAATTCCAAAAATTCCCCTAAACTAAACAATGAAAACCTCAAACTACAATCTTGACTATGGTAGATGATCTATATGCACATTATCCTAGCCATAATGACGATATATACAAAAAAAATTTGAAACTAGCCAGGCCCAGTAACAGAGAACTAAACTAAGAACCACCAATATTGAAGGCATTCCCAAATTAATTGAATATTTATATTTTTAATTTTTAAAATTTTTTTCATAATTATTATATTATATTGCATGAGTATAGTCCAAGTAGTATATTATTTTAATAACATCTTTTCAATGTAAATATTTCTTATTCAAGAAGAGGGTGATGAAGAGAGAGGAAGATATAGGGTACACACACACACACACACACACACACACACACACACACACACACACAGATAGGGGTATATTTTTAAGTATATCCCTCCTTGTCCTATTCTTAATCTTCTTCTTTCCTCTCCCCTCCATCTCTACCTCTTTCTATACCATTCAATCCCTTTCTCTTCCAAAATCAACTTGTGTGTGTATGTGCGTGCGCGCTTGTGCATGTGTGTGCACGTGCATGTGCGTGTGCATGTGTGTGTGTGTGCACATATCTATCTTATTATATATATCTATCATATTCATAGTCTAACAACTAATTCTCACAACAACAAAAATACTTCTACCCTACATTAATAGAATTGCATCTTCTTTCAGCTCATTTCAAATTTCAAATTTTATATTTATTTCCACATGTACTAAATATATTGTAAAGATATGTTAAAGCATTTTAGGATCATACAAGATGATTGAATGCTTGACTATTCAATTCACGAGTTGAAAATTTGCATTAGAATAGACAAAAAACATGCATAAGAATTGATAGTATTCATTGACCAAAAAATCAATGTCCACCACATTCATCAAATAATTTTTGCTGGACAAAAGGTGACAACCAAAAGATAAGATCTTGGCCAAGAATTCTTTCTTGTTGATAAAATTTACTTCTTCTGATAGGAACTTGGTATGAGATACTTCAAACCCAAGCAATTGCTTGAACATAGAGAAAAGATTTCCATTGAGACTATCATTGAAGAGAGATGGAGATACATACAACTTTGACAAAACCTTCATTACTTTTATCTTGGAAGATGATTTACCATCCTCTATACCTCAAATCCATGAGAATCCTCACAAAAACTAGAGATGGAGATATGGAGAGATGGATACAACTAGAGAGTGGTAGAAACAAAGAGAGTAAGATAAATTGAGCTAGAGAAATATGGAAAGAAAAAGATAGAGTGGTGTAATTAGACCTATAAAGATAGAGTGAGATAGAAAGAGGTAAATATAGTTATAGAGATAAATGAAATTATTCACAAGAAGTTCCATGCTATTGTTCTATATTTACCCTTTTCTCCCTATTGTATACCAAAATAAAATATATAGAAAAATGTACCTATTCTCTAGTTGATGGTTGGCCAATTGCCGAAGATAATTTGAAAGTTCCCCGATCTTTCACTTTGTAATAAGCGTACAATAATTTCCCTTTCAGAAAACAAAGACGAAGACTAATCACACTCAATGCTTGATGGGTCATTCACGTTGTCCCCGCTCACTTGACTCTGTCGTCATCCACAAAAATTTTCATGTCATCGATTGATTTCCTTACGAATAGACTAGCATCACTGACTATCAATCCAGAATAGACTAGCATTATTTTAATCAACGCTTATCGGATCACTGACTATCTCACTTGTTATTGGCCTCTACTCTCATTTTCCACCATCGCCGAAGACAGGTAACATCAATCCAGAATCGCATCTCGTCCATCTCACCACTAACATATACGACAAGAACACATACAACCAAAATGACCAAAATAAGAACATATACAACCAAACAAATAGACGAAGATCTCACTTTGTTTAAACTAGCACTTGTACCCAAGGTCCAAGGGTTAGCCGATTTTTATTGCAACAATCTTGATTCTTAAATATTCTTGATTAATTGTATTAGAGCACGAATTATCTTCCATATTCTCCGAGTTTATATTTCCAGAATTCCTGAAACTGTACACAGTAAATGGTTGAGTTGCTTGCTTTAAAATATTCCCTATCTTTAAGGAGTTTTCTTACTCTTTTTTCCACCCACCTTTTAAAATTTATGATTTCACATGATTATTCATTTTTATTCACTTTTAATCTATTATTTTTTTCGAATTAACATATTTTCATTATTTTCTTTTATTCACTTTTAATCTAAAATATCTTGGAATAAATTTAAACTTTCTTGAATCTATTTTGAGTAAATGGCTCACTTGCTTGTCTTGAAAGATTAATTTCACTTGGACTAGATCCACCTTTCAAAATTTATGATTTCACATTTCCATGATTCATTTTTATCACTTTTAACTTCGAATTTCTTGGAATTCACATATTTCGATTATTCAAAAAGTTTAATTTGTGTTGAATCTATTTTCTACTTTTCACCTAATAGTTAACAATCTTCAAATATTGGAAAAATAAAATTAAGTACATTTAATCAATCTTAATTAGTTTTCTACTTTTCACTTAATAATTAACAATCTTTAAATATTGAAAAATGATATTAACAATTTTCAAATAAAATTAAGTATATTTAATCTATCTCTAATCGGTTTTCTACTTTTCACTTAATAGTTAACAATCTTTAAATATTAAAAAAATAAAATTAAGTACATTTAATTGTCTTGCATCAATATATTGAAAAAAAAAAATTGAGTACATTTGATCTTGGATATATTTACTTTATTTTACATTACTTGATTTGGAATTTTCTTGGAATTCATTATTTAAGTTTAATCTATGCTTCTAGACTATTTTCTACTTACTTTATTTACTTTACATCACTTAATTTGGAATTTTCTTTGGAATCTATTATTTTAAGTTTAATCTATGTTCAGTCTATATTCTATGTTGGAATTCATTAGTTTGAGAATTCATTATTTTAAGTTTACTCCATGTTGAGTCTATTTTCTACTTTTCATATGACAGTTAACAATCTTTAGAGTTTGGAAAACTAAAATGAGTACATAAACAATCTTTAGATTTCGAAAAACTAAAATGAGTACATGTGATTTTGGATGTACACCTAAAATATTTATTTTTTCTTGTACTATTGATTTAGAATTTTTATGTTATTGGTTTGGTGGATTCAATTTTTGATACCTCTTATTAAAAAATTTATGCTATTAGAGAATTTATAGATTTTATTTGAAAACTTTAGACCTTTATAGTCAATGATTGTCATACATGTTGTATATTTGTTTCATATATTTCATTCATTTTATATTCTACATTACTCGTGGACGAAACCTACAAATGAATATTTTAGCAAAACAAGAAGTAAATTTCAATTCTATTTTTTTTTTTTGGGTCAAATCTCCAAATCAATTTATTAGTCATGCAATCACATACAAGTCCCCATGTTCTAATGTTCTAGTAAACTCATACGATAGTCATTTCTCTTACAACGGTATGCCTGCATTTCTATCCATTCATTAGTCATTTCTCTTACAACTGTATGTATACATTTTTGTCCATTCAATTTTTACATTCCCAAATTAGCAAAACTTAGGGCTCATTAAAAAAAAAAGACCATCTAGTATGCAGTCAAAATGGAACAAATTTAAACTCCTTCATATATTGTAAATTGAACACTTCCTTGAAAATGTTTTTTTAAGATTCAACTACACCACTACATTGTCATTTATTAGCCTTCTAGAATGGAGATGACAAAATCTTTGCTCATCGCAGAAAAATGGAAGTCAATAGAAAATCTAGAATGATACAAGATGTTAATATATAGAGGATATAGCATCCTATAGTGTAATCTTGCAATCACCTGACACATTAATTTGAAGTACATTCAACATCTTCAAAAACTATAAACTTTATACCACAAATAATGGAAAATAACCCCACGAATTTTGCCTTTATCTTAAACTAGGGAAGTATTGAAGCATTCTATTGTGTAGAAAAGCTTGGATGGGAAGAAAAATGCCTTTTTGAACATCCACTATCAAGATGTTAAGTTGATCAAAATAGGTTCCCTACTTGAAGACCTTGTCTTCTTTAAAACATCATAATAAGGAGAAAAAAATTCATGTTCAAGTGCTTGATCTACATCTATCCTTTGCCTGGGATTTACACACAAGCACTTATCAACAAGATCATAGAGCGATGTTGGAATACTATCATGGAACTCAAGCCTTTTTGTATTATTCTTGCACCACTCTTCTCTTGAAACATTTCCAGACTCATCTTTATAGAGATCCTGCAATCATTGCAACACTCTAGGAAGACCTTGCATTCAAATCAATAACTTCTAACCAAAAGAGCAAGAACAATTTTTCACAAATTACTACCACATTAATATATACTACATTCAAAGAGCTCTCCCTATCATGTAGCTTAGTTATCTTCCAAATTTCTAACTTGCCCTAGATTTTTGCAATGTCTTTGATGGCTTGACAATTTAGGAAGGCATAGATTCACCAAAAGGAGTCACATAGAATAAATAGGAATCAAAGAGGCCATGGCACTATATATCTCATTGATATAGAAACCATGCTCGAACAAATAATATAAAATAGTAAATACTGATAAGGGTTGTCTCCTTGGAATAGAATTTTCCCAACCATAAGATAGAGCAAGTTTACACCAACTGACTACATATAAAGCTTCTAACCTTGGTGTAAAGATCTCAAGAAAACTTGGAAATAATGCAATCAATGTTGAGCTAAAAAAAATCTTTAACGAGAGCATGTGTACTTTCTAGAATAGGGAGACTTCTAAAAGGGAATGAAATTCAATTGAGGAACTATGTTATTACCATTGTAGCTCAATAACCTCTTGTTCCAACACATGGTCCATCTCTTTCAAAATTTTGATTGTCTCAAATGAAACAAGTTACAAGATACTAGTTAAAATTTATAAACTTTAATCAAATATCCATTACTTATGAATTTTTCTCCGCAATAAAATTTAGATATTGATGCAAATACCAATTTACATTTAAATCGCATAAAAATATAAAATTTGGTATTAAATGGCCTTTATTCCTTCAAATATCATTAAAGTCGAATGTGCCTGTAATGAGTTTTGGCTAAAATGGCATAGGAGAAACATGGAAAATCCCATCATTATCTCTTCGAAATCTATCCTAGGGTGCAACTACACATTTTTGTTGAGAAACATGAATCATGGGTGTTTGTTGTTCTTGGTTGTGTTCTGCTAGGTGTATCAAGTTGAGCAGTTCCTTTCTACCTTGGCTGGGTAAGTATATTGTAGTTAGCATTCATTGTATCTAGCGAAAGATTAGTTTGTGTTCTATCATTATTGGAATTATGTTTTTCTACCTTGGTTATTTTTACTTTCCTTTTTAAATTGATAGCATTACCATATGGCTTAACATGAATCTACTGTTATTGTTTCTCTTGATTATATGTATTTGTGGCTATAATTAGAGCTATCCAAAGAAGAATAGATAAGATTTCATAATGATTTTACACATTGTATGAATATATATGATTCTATATGCCTAACTACTTATGTTTTACTTACATTCAAGAAAAATCAAGACCGCCTTCCTCCAACACCAACAAAAATTTCTTGAATGTCTTTATTTACAACAGACAAACACAATTATTATCTCACAAAACCTTAATTAATTTATTGGAAAACTTCATAAACTTATAAAATAGCACACCCTAAGCTAAATTTGAATCAGTGTTTTTCCTTATGGTATTGGGAGTTCTCAAGGGAAGAGAGGAAATACTTTTAAAGCTTGCTAAACATCTCTCTTCCATTTCCTAGATAAAAAGATCATATCTATTAACATAAGATTCCTCCATTGGATTACATAATTCAAGGATTATTGGTAAGAAAAATTGTTTAGGTTGAAGAGTCAACAACCTTTTATTGTTATACTATGTAGAGACTCTATAGGATTTGAACAACATGCATGAACTAATCCCACTTCTTTGGACTCCATTGCATTCAATCATTGACTATGAAAACTATAAAACTTCTCATTACAATTGTTGAAAGCAGATTGATACAAGTAGGATAAATATGTTTCAATCATTTTTTTGTCACTGATGTCAAACCTACTATTTTTTTGTAAGACAACTACTTATATGATTTAATTACTATCACTTGTTAGATTGATGAAGAGGATTTGATCAAATGATGTAACAATAGCACCTAGAGGAAAGGTTGAGTGATACATGAAAAGGAGTACAAGAATCAACTAAGATAGTGATATCGTAATCCATTGATAATCTACTTAAGGTTGTAAAGATTGGTTACACTAAGCAAGTTTAGAAGAACAAGTTAAACAAAGTTTGTCTGCCAAGCTTGACCAAGTGGACAGTAGGTGCCGAGAAAAGTTAGTGCAAGCCAAGCAAAAAATTAGTTGGAGGTGAGTAAAAGTCTATTTTAGTGTATGCCGAGTAAAATAGTTGATGTTGAGTAAAGTTTAGTTGATGCCAAGCACCAGTAAACTTTAGTTCGTACTAAGTGATTTTATAGTAGATATCGAGGAACACACTATGTGTTGAGCATCAGAAGATAGTTAATGGCAAGTGTCAACATTATCAGAAACATCGTGAATTCAATAGATCTGAGCTAACAAGTTTGCTTTCTTGGATTGTGTGAACCGTGTGGAAGATAAGATTGATGAGCTAGTGGCACAAAATTCATGGTAAACTATTTTGAGGCAAATTCAAAGAGGATAAAAGGAGAAGTTTCTCAAAAGGGATGAAATGAAATAAGGGGTAGATTCATTGAATCCTACTTAATCTTTCCTAACCCTAAATTGGACAATGGAGAATGAATGACAAAATATCTTAATTCTCTATTTATAGAGACGACTGGTTAGAAGAAAAGGTTGTCACATGCAAGAACCTAATGAAGACAAGGAGTCTAGTGTATTGCTTCATTCAATGACCTAAGTGAAGAGTTTGCATTGGCGAGTTAAGCAAGAATGTTTGAAGGGTGAACAAGCTATTAGAGTTGAAATATGTGAAAGCCAAGTAGAATGGAGGACTGAAATAGAGATCTATAATCTACAAATGGAGTTATAAGTTGTTTTTAGATCAAGCCTTACTATTACTCTCTAATAATTGAATCAGTCTAGGGTAAATCCTTTGGATTAAGGTTGACCTAATAGTCATTTGTAAATCCTTTAACCAGGTGACATTCTAAGTGAATGTTCTAAAGTCCTCTAACAAGGCTCACTCCTAACAAGGTAATTGAAATCCTTTAACTAGGTCACATTTAAAAATGTGTATTGTAACCTTTAATAGGGTTGGCATTTCATAGGGCATCACCTCAAAAGAGTGAGAAAGAGTAGTATGTTACGGGTGGTTTTTCCCAAATTGGGCTTCATAGAGGATGTAGAGTAACCTAGTGAGTGTTGAGCATCAGAAATAAGATAGTGTTGAGCTACTACATTATTTTAAAGATTTTAGATTTGATGAATCTAAGATGACAAGTTTTTTTTTCTTAGATTTTGTGAACCAACTAGAAGATAAGGATGATGAACTGGTGGCACAGAATTCTATGTAAACCTTTATTAGGTGAATCTAAAGAGGATCAAGGGAGAACTTTCTAGAACATATATGGAATATGGGGTAGATACATTGTATCATACCTAACTCTAAAATGGACAATGGAGAATGAGCAACAAAAAATATTAATTTTCTATAAATAGGATGGCTAGTCATGAAGAAAAGGTTTTCATATGTGAGAACCTAAGGGAGAACGAGACATAAGGGTTTTGCTTCATCAAGTGACCTAAGAGAAGTGTCTATAATGAAATGTTAAGCAAGAAGGCTTAAGGAGATGAACGCTTGAAGGGTGAACAAGCTATCAGAGCTACAATGAGTATAATCCAAGTAGAAGGGAGGACTAACACTTAGATTTAAAATCTACAAGTATAGTTGTAAGTTTGTATTAGATCAAGCCTCATTGTTAGTCTCTAGTAATTGTAATCAGTTTATGTAAAATCCTTTGGATTAAGGTTTACGTAATAATCATTTGTAAATCCTTTAACCGGGTTCCAATTGACTAGCCTAAAGTCCTCTAACAAGGCTCACTTTTAACAAGGTGATTGAAATCCTTTAACCAGGTCATATTTAATAGTGTGTATTGTAACCTTTAATAGGGTTGGCCTTTCACAGGGTATCACTTCAAAAGAGTGAAAAAAGAGGTAGCATGTTACTGGTGGTTTTTCCCAAATTGGGTTTCCACATAAATCATTATGTTATGTGTGTTGATGAATCTGTTATGTTTCATGCTTTACATTTTTACAAATTGATTTGACAACAAGCTACAAGTTTTAAGTTATTGCATAATTTTATGGATGTATGCATAATGGTAAATGTTTTATGGGTTCACTAAGCTATGAAAAGTTTGATTTGTACATCTAGATCTTGGATAACTAATTCACCACCTATCTCATTTATTCTAAAGTATTCCAACACTGACTTGTTGAAAACACTTCAGAAGCTTTAAAGAAACTGCAATTGGCAGGTGTCCATCCTATTTCCGTGTATGAAAATGAAAAACTTTGGTATAGGATTTCAACATCCATCAAATCACGAGTTCAGAGGGAAAATGAGTTGTGGAATTTTTTTTTTTTCCTCTCTTAATATTTGTATTTAATGATCTATTACAAACATATTGGTCACTCTCACAATTTGACAAAAGTAAGTTAGATGGTGTAGTCAAACAAACAAATGATGAATTTTAAATTCAAGAAAACATTTATAATGGAAAATTATTAAATTTTTTCTCATAGTATCTTGATCATGCATTAGCATAAATAAATTATTAATAATCTAAAGTCGTAGAGAGCACCCACAAATCTAAAAGTGAAAAAATGTTATAATTATTGAGTTGGGTTATAGGGATAAGAATAGATTTTGACGTTGTAAAGAACCTTCTTGTTTTAATGCATAATAAAAAATTCTTTGTTCTATTTTGTGGTAAAAGGGTACAAATATGACAACCAAATTTAACTTCTCAATTTATGAATGGAAGAAAAAAAGTGGCTAAAATAGATGTACTAAGGAATCTCTAGATTTAATCTAACAAAGACCAACTACCGAATACTAACAAATGTAGAATTCCTTAACACATGCCCCTATTATTTGGAGTGAGTACTTTTTTACTTTACTACTCATCTCCAAACCCTTTTGGAGTAAAATATAAACTATTTTGAAGATTTGCACGATCTCATTGCAGCTTTAAAAAAGGCCAAAAAACATGAGGATATGCAAGGGCTCTTTCTCATTCCAAAATTCAAAATAATTTTCAAAAGTGTAAATAAGAAGAAAAAAAAGGCTTCTAAATTTGTATGACTATAAATTACTTGCTAAAAACTTTATTTAGTAATGGAAATTGTTTGTAAAAACTATAATGGGAACAACATTTCAACAAAACATAAATGTTATAAACCAACCTATTGAGATGGTCTTTTGAAAAGGGTCTTCAATGACGTATAATGACATAGATGATCATCTACTGATGTATTCATTCTTATAGATGGTGGAGATAGTGGTAGTGTGATGTTCATCCATTTACCTGAGCCAAAACAGTCGGCCATGAAAGCTGCTCGGTAACCCATAACCTCTTCCCGGCTACATTCGTGTTGTGCTCTCTACCTGAACAAAAAGTGAATTTTTTCAATCAAAAAAGTGGGATCCCAACTTGGATAGGATAATTCCCAGTTGAGAATTATGTAGTAAATTCCCTAATTAGCTAATTAAAGAGATATTTAGAAATGTAAATATAAAGAAATTAGAACATGAAAGCACATTATATTGCACCACTTATTGTATATGGACAATTCAATATGGAGAGAAAATATTGTTTGCATAGTGCAACTATCATAAGCAATGATTAGAACAGATTGCTAACACTTATTGTTGTTTCTGCACTTAAGATTTGAAAGACTTCATGACTATTTGTATTTTTTTTGTCATTTTCCACTTGAGAAACAAATATGAATACTGTATAGGGAGTAAATGTAGAAACAATTGTGGTGGGTGCAATATAAATGTCTTTCAATGTGCATTTAAAATTCAATGGATTTATATTTTACATTGGAATAATAAGAAGTAAAGAAAATCATTAAAAAATGATTAGGTGTTTTTTACTTTGATTAGAAGTTAGTTAGTAGAATCTAGTTGACAAAGTAAATGTAATTAGCCCAAGTCATGGACACCAAAATTATGGTAATGAGTAAGAGATAAGTAGTCAATTTTGTAGGAGATATTTAATAAGTTGCAAAAATAAGTATCCAAATTTCATCAGGAGTATCTTTACAATGTATTATACTATAAAAAATAAAGTTATTTTGGAAACTATAAGTAGCACAATTTACTGTCAGAAAAGATCAATAATTATTTTAATTAAAATCATAGTTAGGAATTGTTTTTTTTTATTAAAAAGACAAGACACAATTCTTTGTACAAAACTAAACAACACTGTTTAGATTTGGAGACAATCTTACATTAGAGAGGTCAACTTAACGCACCACTAACATACAATTAAATCTTAATTAAATTTAAAATTAACCAAGTAGAAATTATATGTGGAATTATAATTTCTTAAATTAATAATAAAAAATAAGCTCAAATCATTGTATAAATTTCACCACCAAAATTCTAATTAATTTTTATTATCATTAAAATAGAGATAACACCTAGATTTTAACTTAAATATCCGCAATATACATGATTGATATTAAGAAACTAGAGAGAACCAAATCCCTAAATCAAATGTTACACTCCATCATTCCACTACCCTTAAAGGTGTATGCCTATGTTGATCTTGACCACTTTGTCACTGAAACTTACCTTCTATCGATACTCCTAGCCTTCCAACGTATAAGCTCTTATCCTCCATATATCTTTTCTACCATATCCTATCACCTTATAAACATCTTTGAGAATAGCTTTCTATGTTCTTGGCTTATCATGAGCCATCCTTCTAATAGGAGCACAATCCAAATTGAAAAAGATTAAATTCTTTCCAAATGTTTTATAAAAAAAGAATTCAAAAGAAAAAGAAAAAATGTGCCTTAGTGAAAACTTTGTAAACATGTTCTTTGGTAGAAAAGGTAAAGAGAAATAAATTGATGCTATGGTGAAAACCACTTCTAGTGGCACCTTGGATAGATACAATGATGAAAACTTGGCAAACATGCATCTTGCATAATTATTTCATCCATCCATTATTTCCATCTTTCCCCTTTGATCTTGAAAACATTGAGCTATGATTTCTTATTTCCTATCTTATCCATCAACTTCTCTATTCTGCTTTCTCATTCACTCAAAGCCTTCATATCTAGCTTCATAATTATTTCTCTATCCTATTGCTATCCTATCCCATTGATCCCTTGGTATTGATCACAATAAATATTAAAATATGGTTCTTAGAGGCTTCTTGACATATCCACTCTTTTAGAATACACGCGCTCTAATGCCAACTCACTTATTTGCTTCCACTTTTTATCCCATATGTTATCTTTCTTCTTGGCTTTCTTTGCTTATCCTACATGATATCTCCTTTCTTTTTTTCCATTACATATCCAAAAAATGCTTTAGATGGCTATTTCACCCTTTTCCCTAGTTTGGGTACTCTTGAGGAGATAGTCCTTGAGGATCACATCATTGCCTATTCATATTACCCATCAACTTTTTACTTCATCATAACCTACACCATGGTTGACATTAAGATAAAATAATTTAATATTCCCTAAGATCTAAAAAAAAATTATCCAAGCAGTGAAAACCTAGAAATACATGCTACTTGAGACCCCTAACATCTATGTGTATTAGCCTTTCTTTGGACTCATTCGCTTCATTTTCAATTTTCCTTGCATAGCATGGAACTGAGCCTTGTCTAGGTCTAGGGAGCACACACTTCTTAGTTTATTTAGGTCTCCTTGTGATGCATCAACTTCCAAGAGTCATAACTTTTGACTTGGATATGGGTTTTGGCTGAAATTTTATAGGTAGATGCGTGAGGAGGAGTTATTTTGATTGTTGATTTAGCTCAACTCAATAGGTGGTTATTTTGACATTGTTTTGGGAGCCTAAAATTTCATCTTGACCTCTGAATTTGGATTTTTGTGTTTTTTTCCAAGGTTTAGAAAGTTGGTTCCTTTAATAAATCTGAAATCATATTCTTGATTTCATAGATTAGTTGGCAATTCATCTTGCCTTAGCTAGGGGCTTTTCTTGGGAAAAATTAGGATTCGTAGGATTAGTTTTTAAAATTACCAAAAATGGAAAACTCTATTTTTCCTTAAAATCTACCAAATATGGTAATTTTTGAAATTGTAATAATTAGTCATTTTATTTCATTATAGAGGCATAAAAGAGTTGTGAAATTTTAATGAAGAATCTGGTATTCTGAAATTGCTCTATTGTGTAATTTTTTGAGTTATCATTGTGAGGGGTTTGGGCTACATCAAGATGGATTGGAGAGAAAGAGGAGGTGTCACTCCAATGCAAAGATTTATGTTGGATGTGCAGAGGTAGATTGAATGACTAAATGAGCAAATGGATAATCAAGGATTACTGGTAGTACAAGGAGAGGATGAATCAAATGAAGAGGGAAATTGAAGAGGTTCTAATCGAATTGTAGAAAATAAAGAAGAACACTAGGAAGAGTTAATCTATGAAGATAGAGTGCTTCGGGCGTTAGAAGGTAAAAATGAAAGGATCAAGATTGAAGTTTTAGACTATGTTGGCAGTCTTAAGCCAGAAGAGTTGATAGACTGGCTAAATTAGATGGGTACAATTTTTGAATGGAAGCCTATGGTAGAGGAAAAGAAGATGAAGTTTGCATGCATGAAATTAAAAGGACATGCAATGATATGGTGGGATCACCTCCAGAAGGAATGAACTAGAAAACAAAAGGAAAAGATCAAAACGTGGAGCAAGATGGAGAAAAAGCTTTAGGAAAAGTTCTTACCCTTGGATTACTCACAAACCCTATTTCATAAGTTTCAGAATTTGAAGTAAAATTTTTCTCCTATACAAGAGTACACAAATGATTTCTATAAGTTATCCCCGAGAATAGGGCATCAAGAAGATGATGAGTAGGTGGCTGATAGATATATGAATGGCCTTAAATTCTCTATCCAAGATGGACTAAGCATGCACCATGTTAATAGTATGGAGATAGCCTACCAATTAGCTCCAAACACTAAAGAAAAGAAGAATTTATAGTACAATTAGAGGAAGATAGGAGGAAGAAGGGGTCCCTCAACACCATTTTGAAGAGGGTCTAATTATGGCAAAGGAGAATTCTCCTAAGGATTTGAAAGAAATGTAGATTTCAAATAGGATCATGCAAAATAGGAAATAGGAAGGGGATTTTAGTGAGGATGAGGTTATGGTAGTAGAAGAGGATGGGAAAACCAATGGAAGCCCTTTACTTGTTTTAGATGTGGAGAAGAAGGACATAGAGCCTTTGAATGCTCAAACTATAACATGCCAGAAATAAATCAAGGAAGACAACCTAGAGTGAACCTGTCTCAGCTAGAAGAGGAGGAACAAGAAGTTTTACTAGATGTGGGAGAAACCCTCATGATGAGGAGATCAATGATCATTCTAGAAAAAAGATGAATTTTCTACAAATAACTCTGATGATTTGTGGCTCTAGACTAACATTTTTAGAACTAGATGCACTTTTGGTGGATAGGTATGTGAAGTTATTATTGATGGGGTAAGTTGTGAGAATATTGTATCTATAGAAATGGTACAGAAATTAAATTTACAATGTGAGAAGCATTCTCGCCCTTATCATATTGCATGGTTTAAGGAAATGAAGTAACAGTTGATAAAAGATGTTTAATAAGATCTATCATAGGGAAATTTTATAAGGATGAGATATGGTGTGATGTTATCCCTATGGATTCTTATCATATGTTATTGGGAAGACCATGACAGTATGATAGGCAGTTCATTCATGATGGGGAGAAAAATACTTACACATTTTGGAAAGATGGCTCTAAAGTGGTTCTATTGCCACTTAATGATGAAAGGAAGAATGAAACCATGTTGTATGCAAATGACATTGTCAAAGAAATGAAAGTAATAGGTTTTTGTTATGCACTAGTACTAAAAAAAGGAGAAGAATAAGAAAACTTGGTACCACCTGAGGCAATGAAGGTGCTGGAGGAGTTTCTGATGTTGCTCTTGATGAGCTACCTAATTGTCTCCCATCCAAAAGGGATATTCAACATCATATTGATCTTATTCTAGGAGAAACTCTACCTAATCAAGAAGAATATTGGCTAAATCCAACACAACATGCCGAGTTGAATAAACAAGTGGCAGAGCTAATGCAAAAGGGTCTAGTTAGGAAAAGCATGAGTCTGTGTGTAGTACCTATATTATTGACTCCAAAGAAGGATGCCACATGAAGGATGTGAACTGATAGTAAAGAAATCAACAAGATTACCATTAAGTACCAGTTTCTTATTCCTTAGATAGAGGACATGGTGGATGAATTAGTGGGGGCTAAGTACTTTAGCAAGATTGATCTTCGAAGTGGTTACCACCAGATCTGCATTTGAGAGGGAGATGAATGGAAAACATAATTTAAGACAAGATACGGTTTGTACCAATTGATGGTTATGCATTTTGGGCTTTCAAATGCATTTAGCACATTTATGAAGTTGATGAATATAGTGCTATGACCTTACATTGGTAAGTTTGTTTTAGTTTACTTTAATGATATTCTGATATAAAGTAGAAGCAAGGAAGAACACTTACAACACCTGAGGATCATCTTGAGTGTCTTAAGGGAGTAGAAGCTCTTTGCAAACTTGAAGATGTGTAGGTTCATGAAAACTAGTTTGACCTTTCTAGGCTTTGTCATTTCTCAAGCTGGTGTTCAAATGGATCCAGGAAAGATAAGAGCAATCTTAGAATGGACTCGTCCTTCTAGTATAATAGCAGTACAAAGTTTTCATTGGTTGGAAACTTTCTATCAAAAGTTTATCCTAAATTTTAGCAGTATTGTAGCACCCATAATAGACTATACCAGAGGAAGGGAGTTCACATGGACAACAGAAGTTGAAGAGAGTTTTAAATTCTTGAAGAAAAAGGTGATTGAAGCTCCTATATTGACACTTCAAAATTTTGACAAAGTTTATGAAGTAGAGTGTGATGCTTCACATGTTGGGATAGGTGTTGTTCTTAGCCAAGAAGGTAAGCTTGTGTCCTTCTTTAGTGAGAAATTAAATGAAGTAAGAAAGAATTATTCTACCTATGATCTAGAGTTTTATGAAATTGTTCAAGCATTAAGATATTGGAGGTACTATCTAGTTCCACATGAGTTTGTGCTACTTACTAATCATATTGCTCTAAAATATCTCAACGCACAAAAGAAGTTGAATAGTCAACATGCCAAGTGGGGATCTTTCTTATAGGGATATACCTTTGTCCTGAAACATAAGTCTGGAAAACAAAATCAGGTTGTTGATGCCTTGAGTAGGCATGCTACACTATTAATCATAATGGAAATTGAGGTCATTGGTTTCGATGCTATTAAGGTCTTGTATGAAACTAATGATGATTTCTGGGAAATTGTAAAATAGCTAAAGGCTTCATCTTCTAGTAAGTTGGATCATGTAAAAGGTGACTATTTTATGCAAGATGGTTACCTCTTTAAGGGAAAACAACTATGTATACTAGGCAGATCCATGTGAGGAAATATTATCAGGGAATTTTAGAGTGGTGGACTAGCTAGACACTTTGGAAAGGAGAGAACAATAAACTTGGTTGAAGATAAGTATTATTGCCCTAAGATAAAGAGGGACATCACTAAATATGTGGCAAGGTGTGGAATCTATCAAGTGGCTAAAGGACATTCACAGAATATAGGATTATACATGCCTTTACCAGTACCCATTGAACCATGGACTAAATCGAGTATTGATTTTGTATTAAGTCTCCCACACACACAGTGAGGTAATGATTCTATTTTTGAGGTTGTTGATCCATTTTAAAAAATAGTCCACTTTATTTCTTGTAAAAAGACCAACGATGCAACTAGAGTAGTAGAACTATTCTTCTTAGAAGTTGTTCATTTACATGGCCTTCTAAAGACCATTACCTTTGATTGAGACACTAAGTTCTTGAGCCATTTTTGGATGATTCTCTAGAGTAAATTAGGAACAAAGTTACAATTTAGTAGTGCCTATCATCCTCAAATTGATGGACAAATAGTGGTAGTCAATCGGAGTTTGGGAAATCTATTATGCTACATTGTGGGAGAGAATCCTAAATAGTGCAACTTGGCATTGCCCCAAGTAGATTTTCCTATAATAGTTTTGTGAACAAATCTACTAAAAAATCTCTATTCCAAATTATCTATGGTCAAAACCTTCAAGGTGTTCTAGATCTTGTGTCAAAACTCTATTAATCACAATGGAAATTAAGGTCATTGGTTTTGATGCTATTAAGGCCTTGTATGAAATTGATGATGATTTTTAGGAAATTTTAGAATAGCTAAAGGCTTCATCTTCTAGTACATTGGATCATGTGAAAGGTGACTATTTTATGCAGGATGGTTATCTATTTAAGGGCAAACAACTATCTATACTAGGAAGATCCATGTGAGAAAACATTATCAAGGAATTTCAAAGTGGTGGACTAGCTAGACACTTTGGAAAGGAGAAAAAAATAAATTTTGTTGAAGATAAGTATTATTGCCCCAAGATAAAGAGGGACATCACTAAATATGTGGCAAGGTGTGGAATCTATCAAGTGGCTGAAGGTCATTCACAAAATATAGGATTATACATGCCTTTACCAGTACCCATCGAACCATGGACTAAATCGAGTATGGATTTTGTATTAGGTCTCTCACACACTTAGTGAGGTAATGATTATATTTTTGTGGTTGTTTATCCATTTTTAAAAATGGTCCACTTTATTGCTTGTACAAAGACCAATGAAGCAACTAGAGTAGTAGAACTATTCTTCTTAGAAGTTGTTCATTTACATGGCCTTCCAAAGACCATTACCTTTGATAGATACACTAAGTTATTGAGCCATTTTTGGAGGACTCTCTAGAGGATATTAGGAACAAAGTTATAGTTTAGTAGTGCCTATCATCTTGAAATTAATGAACAAATAGTGGTAGTCAATCAAAGTTTGGGAAATCTATTATGCTACATTGTGGGAGAGAAGCCTAAATAGTGCGACTTGGCATTGCCCTAGGTAGAATTTGTCTATAATAGTTTTGTGAACAAATCCACTAAAAAATATCTATTTAAAATTGTCTATGGTCAAAACCCTCAAGGTGTTCTAGATCTTGTGTCACTTCCCTTGGGAGATAGAATTAGGGATGATGGAGTTTCCTTTGTTGAACACCTTCACCAGTTCCAACAAGATATCAGACAAAAGTTATTGGATAGTAATGCAAGTTATAAGATCGATGTAGATGCTGCTTGGAGACAATAAATATTTTCTAATGGTGACTTGGTCATAGTTACTTGAGGCATGAACAGATTCCTACAAGCACATATCATAAATTGAAGTATAAAATGATTGGGCCTTGCAAAATCATCAAAAAAATTAATGATAATTCTTATGAGGTTAGATTACCAAGAAATATTAACATCTCCCCTATTTTTAATGTTTTTTATTTATACACATTCCATGGAGATGTTCCAAGTATAGATGATCTCGAGGGTGCAGATTGGCAACATCACCTTCCCAATAAGAAGAAGGAAAAGATTGCTAACATTCTTGACAAGCAAACTACCTCCACGAGGCATGACCAACAACATAGATACCTAAAACAATGGGACAATTTACCTGAAATAGAGAGTACATGGTTATCTAAGTGGGTAGTAATGCAGTTAGATCTAATAAAATTGTAGCAATTTACAGACAGCCACTTGCAGGAGCTATGTATTTTTCAAGAAGGGGAGAATGATGCAATAACTTCCAAGACTCACAACTTTTAACTCGGATATGGGTTTTAGCAAAAAAAATTTATAGGCAGTTGCATGAGAAGGTTTTATTTAGACTACAAATTTAGCTCAACTTGATAGGTGGTTGTTTTGACATTTTTTTGGGAGCCTAAAATTTCATCTTGACCTCCAAATTTAGATTTTGTTTTTTTTTTCTAGTTTTTAGAAAGTTGTTTTGTTTAATAAATCCGAAATCATATTCTTGATTTCATATATTAGTTGGCAATTCATCTTTCCTTAGGGGATTTTCTTGGGAAAAATTGAGATTTGTAGGATGGGTTTTAAAAATTACCAAAAATGGAAAAAACTATTTTTCTTGAAATTCTACCAAATATGGTAATTTTTGACAATATAATAAGTAGTCATTTTCTTTCCTTGTAGAGGTAGAGAAGAGTTGTGAAATTTTAATGAAGAATCTGGTATTCTAAAATTGCTCTATTGCGTAAATTTTTGAGTTACCGTTGTGAGGGGTTTGGGCTACATCACCTTGTGTGTAGGAATTTCTTTGGTAGCTCTCAAACAATGTTTTTAAACACTTCCCACCTTGACATAAAGTTTTTTTAACACTTATTGGATACTTAGTTATATAGCCTAGGATGTTGCAATATATCTTGTTGATAGATTTGAGTCCTAAAGAGACAATCATGTGACTTACACACACACACACACACACACACACACACACACTTGAATATTAACCTTTCTAAGAATTATTGGCTTTATTTTCTTTGGTTTCTATCTATGATGGTTTCTTTGCTAAGTGTTCCCTCCCTAATAGTCTCTCGAGGATGTTGTGAACCAAAGGATGTCTCTCTTATTTTCTACTTATGGGTATACCTTGTTGATCTTACATGTCATGAGAATTATCCTTTTCTTATTCAACATTTGGGATATAGGTGTAATCCTAGCATGTATGCCTTGATATAGATGTAATATTGCTACACTAAACTTAGGGAACCTAACTGCGCTAGTCATCTTGACCTATATGATTTTGATGCATAGGTTGGGTTCCCACAAACCCATTTGATATACATCATATTTATATCCTCATAGTTATGCTAGTGATTATTGTATCACTAGTAAATATTGGCAAATATGTGACTATGTCACTACAAATTTTAGTCACACCATTAAAAAATTTAGTCATATGAGTAAAACTGGTCACATTCCATTATTTCTTAATAATTTACAACTATAGGTGATTAATAAGTGATCAATTTGGTCACTTGGTAAAATAAAAATATCAACCAAATATAAGTGGGTAAGTATACTACTAAATAAGTGACTGGATAATTGGTCACTTTATCACAAATAACTAAATAAACTATCAAATAAATGACTAAATAAGTGACTGATAATTAGTCACTAATAATTAGTCATTTGTGCTTCGTCTCTTCACTTTCTCCAAGGTTTATTTATTAATGGATTAGGTTGGTTTTATTCTCCATAATTCATTCATGGCACTTGAGATTTCTTTTTATCATACCAATTATGGTTTCACTTTCTATCTTCTAGGATACAGACACTTTGTTAAATAGTTTGGGAGATTTTACTCACTATTTTGGGATCTTTGATCAATATAACAAATTGATTTTGTTTTCCTATAAGAAGTATATCAATAAATGGATGGATTAATAATTTTTTTCTTACTTTAGTTCTCTTCTATTTTTATTAGTTATTTGAATTCTAAATTTATTCTTCCAATAATCATAATTAAAAAAATTAATAATTCCTAACTAGCAGTTAAAATAAATATAATAAAAAGTATTGATAATTTATTACTTATTGAAAATATATTTAACTTGTAGAGACGAAAAGATATAAAGGGATAATAGAAAAGAGTAAATAGAAAGAGATGGCTAGAGAAACATATCATTATGAATATGTATCCTCTCTCTCTCTCTCTCCAAATTTGAGAACATTGTAATTGGTTTTTTTATTATATTTTTTACAACCTTATCTGGATCTTATATTTCAAATCCTACATTTTATTTGGATTACCTTTTGAAATACTTGGGAATAATTTTGGCCATGTTAGGTAGACCCCCTCACACAATTTACCCTATGGGTGTGGTGACTATCTAATTCTAAACAATCCAAACTATTGAGCCTTTTTTTTTTCTATGGATTTCTAGGTGGGCTTTTAGTTCACACATTTATTTTATTCCACTAATACATAAGAACAACATTGAAGATATTTTTCAAAGACAACAATGATATTTCATCTTAAACTATTAGTTATTATAAATTATAAATTAAAATTATATTACTTGTAGGTAAGAGGCTATATATAACACTATTGTAATTTTCAACTTTTCATTTGGGAGGTCTTGAGTTTGAGTCTACTCAAGCCTAACATATAATAATAATTAATTTATGCTTCAACCAATTACTTATAGAAAAATTAAAGATTTGGTCAATTTAATATCATTCATTATTCATTTTGTGAAAAATATTGAGTGTCATTTTTATTGTATTTTATATACAATCAATTTTAAAAATATTAAAATAAATTTCTAAATTATTATCTTATTATACAAAGTATAAAATTAATTAAGAAAGCTTCTAATTCATGACTTCATATGCTTTAAACTATTTTAAAAAATTTATAAATTAATTTAAATATAATGTTGTAAATAATATAAATTTAAAAATATATATTAAATAAATATACACACACACACATATCTATATATAAATATATATACATATACATAGATACATATATATATATATATATATATATACATATATGTTTGTATATACACATACATGTATATGTGTATATAAATATATACACATATACATGTATGTGTATATATACATATACATATATATGTATATCTATATGTATGTATATGTATATGTACATATATGTGGATCTATACACATATATACATATACATACATATAGATATACATATATATTTATATGTATATACACATGGTATATGTATGTGTATACATATATACATATATACATATATATATAAACATACATAAATATGTATATATACACATACATATATATCTATATACACACACACACACATATACATATATACACATATATACATACACACACATATATATAATTTAATATTATTTATTATTTATAGTAAAATTTTATTGTTTAATTTATTAATCAATTTAAGTGTTGTATTTATAGTTTTTTTTTTAAATTTAGCTTGTTAATCTATATGGTCGATCAAATTTTTAACTTGTCATATATGGTTTAAACGTACAAAAATGACCAAGATGACCATGAAACTTTTAGCTTCTTACATACAGTCTAAAAGTGCAAAAAGTGACGAATATGACCATCAAATTCAAGGCTTGGTTAAGTGTCAAGGTTTGAATGTTATAATTTTTGTACAATGTCAAAAAATGATTACACTTCGTTTACTCAAGTACTAATTAATATTTTTAGTTACTATTTTTAACGAATTTGATTTCCCATTTGTATTACTACTACAACATTAAAAAGATTTAAAATATTTTTTAAAAGATAAAACTTATTTCGTATTTTAAATAGTATAGTAATTTAAAATTATTTTACATAAAATTAAAGT
Organism: Cupressus sempervirens; assembly: GCA_028749045.1. Lineage (NCBI taxonomy): Eukaryota > Viridiplantae > Streptophyta > Pinopsida > Cupressales > Cupressaceae > Cupressus > Cupressus sempervirens. The sequence goes on from CM053791.1 coordinate 238,918,321, forward strand.
AATTTAATTATCATAGATTAAAAATTAAAATTAAAATAACAAAAAAAAATTCATGCATTTTTAAAAATGGGAAAAATTCTAATGGCGAGAGGTTTAAAAAAATGACAAAAGTCTAATGGTAGGTGGCAGGTCAACTTTCCAACTTAATCACAACTTTGTAAATCAAAAATCCCACTGAAAAGTGATAATGACTACTCAATACTATGTTAGAAATAAGAATTACTGAGAGGAGGGGTGAATCAGTAATTTATAAACTTTAGTCACCAATTAAATATTATTTATTACTTTGAGCCATACATAAGAAAGTAAACAAGTAATATTAAATAGTAATCGTAACCATGCACAAAGATAACTCATAACACCATATTTTGTTAACTAGGAAAACCCTGGCCAAGTGAAAACCCCGGTGGGGATGATACCCACTAGATAATATACTGATATATATGTTCCTTGTTAGAGGCTGGACTCTGGTAGGAGTCAATGAAAAAATTCATTATAGAGAGTCCCTATTAGGAGACTTTGAATCCTTGTTAGGAGATCCCAACCTTGTTAGGAGTTGTAGTATAGTAGATGCAAGATGAGCCCACAGCCCAAACATGGACTTCCAATTACAAGAAGAGCTCACTACCAAAACAAGTAATTAACCCTTAGGTATATAGGTGCTAGAACTTCTTTCTTGACTGATCTTTGACCTTAGCTAGATCTTAAATCAAAAAATTAGGTTCTCAAAACTTCACATATATCGCTTCATAGAAAGTCCGCATATCACTGAAAACAATACAATACCACACTTCTTTTCACAAGTTGTCCTTTGCATAAATACCATGTATTTTTAAAAATTTCTGCTAGGTTGGCTAAGACCATAGTATAATTTTCCAAGTTAGAGTAAACATCTAGGATGTCAACCCTAATTGGTCAAGTAATTATTTTGTAAACAAAATAATTCCTTTCCTTTAATTCCACTATCTTGTAAGTCTTGAATATCTTTTATGCATATAGTCTATACTAATGTCCAAGGTTGTACACGTGACCATCCAGATGTATACCATCTACATCTAACCTCCCTTCCATAAATAACATCATATAAACAAGTTATACATTAAAAAATGTTCTCTATTCTTGACTGATAATCACAAAACTTCTTTTTACTAAAACTTGAATAACAAGTGTTAGAGTTAGTATTCCTACACATGATGTTAGTCACATGTCCATCATACTTCCTACTTCCTCTATGTAACCTCTTTAGTCATAATATGATGTCAGTAACAAGTTACATACAAAACAATACACTACTGTAAACCAATCTCATAGTTAGACAATTTTCTAGGTGCCAAAAGCTAAGTATCTTTATTTCTAAGGTTTTCTACAAGCATGTACATCATGTATTTCCATAAATAACAAAAATTACATATCTTCATTAGCCAATTGTCAACATTCTCCCCCTTTGGCATTGATGGCAAAAAAATAGGGAAAATTGTCTAACTATAAAAAATATGTCAAAAACATTACAGTATCAAGAGATTATTCAACTTTTACAACTTCTCCATATTACATATGTTACCCCTTTCAATATGATTTCATACCTTACCTTATTTACAATTTTCTTATGCATATTCTCCCTCTTTGACATAAATGACAAAGGTTGAAATGTCAAAAACTATCAAAAACTATCCATCTATTGTCAAAACCTTAAACTGATAAAATCTTCATAAAATCATCAAATTTTTCCTTGAGACTATTAGAGCCTTTTATCCATGTATCCTTGGCTCTGATACCAATTTTTAGAAATAGGAATTACTAAGAGCCGGGGGTGTGGTTGGGTGAATCAATAGTTTACAAACTTTAGTCACCAACTAAATATTATTTATTACTTTGAACCATACATAAGAAAGTAAACAAACAATGGTGAACAATAACAGTAATCATGCACAAAGATAACTCATAACACCATATTTTGTTAACTAGGGAAACCCTAGCCAAGGCAAAACCCTAGTGGAGATGATACCCACTAGATAATATACTGATATATCTGTTCCTTGTTAGAGGATGGACCCTATTAGGAGTTAATGAGCAAATTTAGTATAGAAAGTCCCTATTAGGAGACTTTGAATCCCTATTAGGAGGTCCCAACCCTGTTAGGACTTGTAGTATAGTAGATTCAAGATGAGCCCACTACCCAAACATGCATTTCCTATTACAAGAAGAGCTCACTGCCAAAACAAGTAATTAGTCCTTAGGTATATAGGTGCTAGAACTTATTTCTTGACTGATCTTTGAGCCTAGCTAGATCTTGGATCAAAAAATAAGGTTCTCAAAACTTCACATATATCACTTCACAAAAATTTTGCATATCACTTAATACAATACAATACCACACTTCTTTTCGCAAGTTGTCCTTTGCATAAATACCATGCCTTTCTACAAATTTCTGCTAGGTTGGCTACTTAGACCATAATATACCTTTCCAACTTAGAGTAAACATCTAGGATGTCGGCCCTAATTGGTCAAATAATTATTTTGTAAAAAAGTTAATTCCTTTCCTTTAATTCCACTGTGCTATAAGTCTTCAATATCTTTTGTCCGTACAATCTATACTGATGTTTGAGGTTGTACACATCATCATTCATATGTATACCATCCACATCTAACCTTTTTTCTAAAAATAACATCATATAAAGAAGTTATACATTAAATATTATTGTTTTTTCTTGACTGATAATCACATAACTACCTTCACTAAAACTTGAATAGCAAGTGTTAGAGTTAGTATTTCTGCACAAGACATTAGCCACATGTCCATCATACATCTTCCTTTTGCTATGTAACCCTATTAGTCATAATATGACATTAGTAACAAGTTACATACAAAACAATACACTGTTGTAAACCAATTTCATACTTAGACAATTTTTTGGGTAGCAAACGATAAGTATCTTTATTTCCAAGGTTTCCTACAAGCATGTACATCATGTGTTGCCATGAATGACTATAATTATATATCTTCATTAGCTAATTGTCAACATACTATGCACCATAGTTTTACTATTTTTCCACCATGGTTTCCCTATCATTTTCATCAAAGAGTCTGATAGATCAGTGACCTTGCATAGAGATACTGTGAATGAGGATAGATGTATATATGTATGTATATATATTTATACATGTATATATTTATATACATACATATATATTTATAAAAACACACACACACACACACACACATATACATATATACATATATATAAATATATATATATATATATATATATATACATATATACACATATATACATACATATATACATATATACATACCTACATATGCACACATTCAAAGACACACACACACATATATAAAATTTAATATTATCTATAGTAAAATTTGATTGTTTAATTTATTTTTTAAGTATATACATAGTAGCCCAGAGAGATGGGGGGCTAACCCTAGAGTACAGAAAGGTTGAAAGAACAGCTAGAGGTTATCTCCCTATCTACTAATGAATACTAGTTTTATACTTCAAAAAACTACCATAGTCCATAACAACCCTAGCTATGTCAGTCCTATTGCAATAAAGAAGATAATTAGGAAGAGTATTCTAGTAGTCAAACAACATATTGCTACTATTAGTCCAACAATTAAACTTATACAAACAACAAAAAGCCCCATAGGGCATTAAGTTTAGATTAAAAAAAAATTATCATTAAAGCAAAAAAAAAAATAGCCAAAAGGGCTAACTACCCTCCTTATTTGGCTCCTCAATATCCTTCACCTCAGGTCCATCCCTATCCATAATCACCCACTCCTCCTTGAATAGTTTGTCCAAGAGGGTCTTCATCCAGTCATCTACTAGGAAGCCATATATAGAGTGAGAAGTCTCATTTTTGTTTCCTAGGTCTTTCAGATCCTTATTCACCTAAAGAAAGTAAAGGGTGGTAGCCACCGAATGTATCAATTTAGTGGAGAACTCACCCAAGGTTTCAAATCTTTGGTAGATGCCAGTATGATTATCAACTAACTCCTTCATTGGTTGTTCAAGCTTATCAAACTGATCCTTGCAATAGCTCCAATCATGGTTGTACTTCCCTTTTTTTCCCCCTACTTTGGGAGTGTCCTTCCTAGGGGAAGTAATGTCCTCACCACCACTTGTAGTTAGGGAAGGGTTAGCCTCTAGGGTATCAGAATTATGGGATGGGATGGGAGGATTGAGCCAAGGTTCTTGCTAATGTCTTGATGGGGTTTCTTCCTCTTTGAGGGTTTTATGTCCCTTTCCCTGGACTCCAAACTAAAGACCTATTTGGAGACTTAAACTTCTCCATTTGGAGACATTTTTTGGTTCTATGATCACTCTGTTTTCTCTTAGTAGTATCCATGTCAGAGTCTATGAGGCTAATTTTGACCTCAGGATAGGGGGTTTTCTTGATCTTTTTATGGCTAGGACAAGGACTAGGGTCAATAGATACTTGTGGGGTAGTAGTGGCTAGACGGTTAACTAGGAGGGCAAGTTTTGGGAAAGGTGATGGGTATACAACTTATTCATGAAGCCTTGATGGAGGACATAAAATGGTTTTCCCTCCTCCAACTCCCTCCTATCCTTGAAAATACTATCTTCCATGGAATTCAGCAAACGGAATGGAAAAGAGATTTGATCCATATTTCTAAAATGGTTGAGGATGAGGAAATGGTAAAAATAAAGTACCAAAAAATGATTCTCCAAATTAATCTATCTCATAATAATTTAGTAGATGATGTCCCAAGGCTTAGGAAGGTGTACCCTAGAAAACCCACCCTGCGTATGCACTAGTTCCTCATTAAATTTGAAGAATTTTTGCAAGCTAGTCTCATCATTCACACGAGATTGTTTGAACCAATTCTTGCTACTCATAGGAAATCAACCAACCATAGCAATAAGATCCTCGGTGATTTCAAAATTCATCCCTTTAACAACCACCCTTCTATCCTTCTAGAAATTGAAGTACTACATAGAGATTTCTTCCTCATGTTATACCATTCCTTCCATAAAGGGTAATAGGTCACCCTCCCACAGATACATTTTTGTTTCTTCAATATTGAGAATGTACTCCTCAACTCCCATAGGTTCAATACGATTGCTGGTTCCCATTCCACCACCCAACTCAATCACCAACTCTTCAACTTTTTCCACCAACTCCTCTAAACTTCCCAACATCATCAAGTTGTAGGTAAGATAGTTTTTATAAATTAAATAAAATATGCTCAAGATGTAAATGTGGAGGTAGCTAAAAGCCATCATAAGTCCATAAGGCTTCGCAAAGCCCAAAACATCTCTTTCCCTAGTATGTGTATACTTTCATTTTCTTTTTATAATCACCTTATGTCAGCTCTAACTATAGTTGGGTATCAGTGAGATGTCATTATTATCTTTTTCAATCAATTTTTTGAGTGTGAAAAAATCCAACACCTTCATCCTTTTGTGGAAATAAATAACATTTATAGCAAGGAGATCATAAATGTTAGGATTTAACCATGGACAAAAATAATAATTACATGCAAATAGGACAAAAAAAAATAAAAAATAGATCACATAGAAAAGAACACAGGACACCAAGATTTAACATGGTTCACCCAATCCCTAGGCTATGTCCACCAAACAACAAGTCCAATATTATTACGATCCAGTGATTACAACCTAATTACAATCTGTAATCCCTTATAGCTCAATATCACCACAAGAACCAATTTTTATATCACTCACAATGAAACAATCGCTAACCCTAAGCCCTTCTATACAAGTATTTTTTATGTTGCTTTATGGTTACAAGATGTCGGCTATATGTCGACCATACATCGGCCATGGTAAAAAAAATTCCCCAAACCCAAAGAATTTATGAAGTATGTACAATACTTCCCTAATTAGTCACCACAAACTAACAATAAAAGCATATCCACGTATATAATCTCTCCAAATGTATACTTTATGAGACCTTTTTCTTTCTTGCTCAGACAAAAACTTAAAGACATACCACTTGGGGTGATGGTTCATATGGCTCTATTAAAAGTAAATTCATGTTCTATCAACAATTCAGTTGATGATGGAATTATATTGATGTCCTCCCATTTAGTTAGCCTCATGACACTATGTCCAAATTTGGCCAACTCATCTGTCACACAATTAGCTTCACTGTAAATATGATCCACTTGGATTTCTTCGTATTCCTCCATCAACTTACAAATTTCCTGAATCATCACCTTGATTGCCTAACCACTTCGACTGTCCCCTTTAGTAGCTTCGATAATTAACATTGAACCCCCCTCTACCATCATCCTACTGATTCCACATTTTCTTACGAGTCCTAATCCACATAGTAGAGTCATGGCTTCAACTTCATTATTTGAGCCACCACCATAGTTTCCAGAATAAGCCATAACCATTTTCCCTATAGAATTGTGTAACACACCTGTAGTAGTAGAACATCCCATTATGGTTGAGCCATAAAAATTAAGATTAAAGCATGACTCAAGGGGTAGGTTCCATACCATATTCATCCTAGCCAAGTCTTTTGAGTTATCAAACTATGCAACAATTTGACCCACTTTCCAGGTACAGGTCGACTACCTATCAAGTGTACACGGGGGGTTTGAGGGGGGGGGGGGGGGGGGGAGTGGGTGGTCCACCACTAGATTCCACTACATTCCTTTAGGAGTCTAATAACCTACTGAGCCACCTCCAAACTGGTAGCATCTTTATCCCTAAAAATTCTCTTATTCTATTCCTTCCATATAACTCATGAAACATAAGGAGGAGTTACCAACCATAAGTTATTTAGGTACGGGTGGGAAGAGAAGACATTCCATTGAAAAAATTACTATAGACCTTCATTAACATAATACTAGATTCCTCATAAGAAAAGAACCTCCCTTCACACCTTTGAGGCAAAAGGGCATTGAATAAGAAGGTGTGATATATATTCTTTATCCTGAAGAGAAATGACACAATAGTTTACAAGATGGCATCCTCACCTTTGTAGATTATCCATAGTGAGGATAGACCCATATAAAGTCATTCATAAGAAAAAAATTATCTTTGGAAGGATCCATGGGTGTTAGACCTTTCTCCAATCTCCTTGGGCCTCTCCACCCTTAAGGAAACAAAGATGAGTCAACTTCACCATAAAGTCCCCCAAGGGAGTAATCTTCCAAACCAAGGAGTCATCAAATAGGGTAAGGAGGATCCTATAATTTCTCAGAAGACATTGAAGTTCTAGAGATAGACCCACCCCCATAGGAGTCTGGTGTTGGATCCCAATCCATTGGTGATCCAAGGTGATATAGTTTGGAATTAGGGATACATTAGCTCTAGTGTTAAACTCACACAACGAGAGGAATTTGGTGAGATTGAGTGAGTAATCTTGGAGCCATAAATGATCCTAGAAATCAATGGTATCACCACTCTCGACCATCTAATAGCATCCCATCTTCAACAATTTTTAGGTGTGCTTCATATTATTCCAAAATTTAAAGCCCTAGGGGAGAGCCTTGGTCCATAGAGCCTAATGAAATGAATCTCCTCCAAGGTACTTTGTCCTCACAATGTTGTACCAATTACCATCCGAGTTCATAAACCTCCAACCAACTTTGGTCAAGAGGGATTTATTCTTATGTCCAATCCTTCTTATATTTAACCCTCTAAGGTCCTTGGGATGATATACTTTTTCCTAGCTAACCAAACTCAACCTAGTACATTTTCAGTGCAAGACCACAAGAAGTTTCGTTGAATTTTTTCAAGGATATCTTTGAATCTTTTCGAGGGTTTAAAAATGCAAAGGAAGTAAATTCAGATGCCCTATAGGGAAGTAGAGAGAAGTTGGAATTTTCTTGCACTTCTCTAAATTTTTCCTTTCTAGCCCACTATCTTTTTCTAGAAGCATTCAACAAGAACATTCCAAAACTGATTTGATACTTCTTTAGTTGTGAGTAGGAGCCCAAGATAATTACTAGGTAGAAATGCCTCTTGTCATTCAAAAATTTGAGTAATCTTACCTCTTAGAGTGATAATTGTATTAAAGAAATACACTTTGCTTTTGTGATAATTTATGCATTGGCTAGAGTCCTCCACATACTAATTAAGAATAGCTTTCCACTCCCTAGCTTCATGGATGAAGGAGATACCAAATAAAAAGGTGTCATCCAAAAATTGTTGAATAGTTTTAGGAGGACACAAGGATGTGGGTCTAACACCTCTTAACTTGTCAGCATTGTTCTAGCAACCAAATTTGTACCAAGGAGCTCAGCCACAATAATGAAGAGATATGAGGATAGGGGGTCACCTTGGTGCAACCCTTGGGATGAAGAAAAAAATTCTCTAGGGGTCACATTAACAAGCATTCAAAAGGTGGCAGCATTAACCAAATTTTTGATAATTTTGGTAATCTTATCATTAAAACTAATTTTTAAGAGAACAAAAATAGGGAATTCCCTCCTAACCTTATCATGAGATTTGGAAAATCTAGTTTAAGAGTCATACCTAAGTTCTTGCTTGTATCGATAGAGTGGATAACCTTGTGTATAGTTATGATTGTGTCCAAGATCTGCCTCCCAAGGATGAAACCATTTTGGTAGGGACCAATGCACATATTTAGGAGGGGCTTGATTCAGTTTACCATAATCTTAGTAAAGATTTTAAAAATTGTGTTGCATAGACTGATAGGATGAAAGTTTTCCAAGTGACTAGGGTTATGAGTCTTAGGGATAAGGACAATGAAGATCTAGTTGAGTTCCTTCAAAAGATTTCCCATTTTGATAGAGTCTCTAGCAGCATGGATCAAGTCATACCTGAAAATATCTCAGAATTCCTGAAAAAAAAGCCAGGGGAAAACCATCAGGACCAGGGGCTTTGAACTAATTTATGCTAAACACAACTTTTCTGACTTCCTCCTTCTTGACCTTGTTAGTCAAGTCCTCATTCATCTGGTTGTTCACAACTAGATAAAAAGAACTCAAAATATCATTTTGCATGTTACTGTTTACCTACATAGCAGGGGGGTTATAAAGCTCCTTGAAATAGAGATTGACTTTAACTTCTATCTCCTCCATATCATTAATCTCCTAACCATTATCATCCAACAACATGTTTATGGTGTTCCATTTTTCCCTTCTTGATGTTTATTTATGGAAAAAGTTTGTATTTCAGTCACCCTCCTCCAATCCACTAAACTCTAGATCTCTATTTCTAGAAAATGTCCTCCCTATTTAGGATTGTCTTCCATAACTTTTGATAATCCCTCTCCTCCTACTACTATTTATCATTAGTATTGCCCTAAATAAGCTAGTTTTGGAGGGATTCCAACTTCTTCTTAGTATATTTATTCTCTTTGGAAATTTTTCCAAATGAGGATTTACTCCATCCCCACACTTATTTTAAGATTCATTCAAGTTTTTTGGATATATGGAACATGGTCATTCCCTCAAATTGATCCTTCAACCATCACACAATACAATATTTTAAATCATTGTGTGAGTGCCACATGATTTTGTACCTAAAAGGCCTTCGTTTGGTGGGTTGATTCTCCCACCAAGAAAACACCAACATAGAGTGATCCAAAACTGTCCTCGGCTTCACCTTTAAGGAAGAGTGTTGGAGAATGTCCCAACTAGAAGAAATAAGAGCCCTATCAAGTCTAAGCTTAATCAAAATTTTCCCCAATCTATTGTTAGACCAAGTGAAGGAAAGATCATGGAGATTAATATCAATCAAGTCATTCCTTCCAAGAAATCCCTCCAAATCTTGTATACTATCAGAAAAGTCTTCCAAACCCCCCTATTTCTTAGATGGATATAGAGGGTTGTTAAAATTATCCATGCACAGAAATCGTCCTTATCTCATAGTCTTAGTCACTTTAGTAGCATCATCCCAAATAACTAGTCTACCATTCCTAGTGTTGGAGACATAGAAATTGAAAATATTCTATCTAATAACATGGAAGGTGAAACTCATAACCAAAAAATGGGGATTAATATAGGTGACCATTCCCACCAACTTGGTGAGGTTCCACATCATGGCAATGCCACTAGAGGTTCCATTAGCCTCACTATAAGAAAATTTAGCTCCTGGCCAAATGTAGGTAGCAACTCTAGAAAAAACTTGCTCAGTCATTTTAACTTCCTGCAAAAGAATCAAGTCAATTTTATTCTCTATGATCTTTTATTTTATTTCATATTGTTTCCTAGGGCTATTCAAGCATCTCACAGTCCAAGATATGAGCTTCATCTTTTATGATATTGGGTATCCTTTAGGATTTTTTGTTTCCCAATCCTCATGGATGACCAACGATCTTCCTTGTATCATCCTCTAGGCTTACGCTTTGGGACCGTCCATTCAACAACATTGTTGAGAAGGTTTTAATTTGGTAGTTTAGATGTGGGGGAGAGCATTTCAACCATACTTGGGAGAGAGACCACCAAGGTTCCATCAATGAGAGGTGATCCATTCCCTAAGAGAAGGGATGAACAATACAGAGTAGCACCATTGTCAACTACCATCACTTTATTCATTTGTCCATCCCCAAGTTGGAATAGTTGAATAGCAAGTGCATCAAAAATCTCCCCCTCTTCATGATGAAAAACATCATCCATAATAGTTTAGATTGCTCAACCTTGCCCAAAGACATCCACCTTCACAGGGGTTCTTACCTTATCATCATTTTTGCTAGGGGTTTCAACCAAGTCCTGAGAGGCCCCCTCACATGTTTCTTCCAAGCCTATTGGTTACTTATTCTTTGGGATTTTGGCCTTCTTAGTCATCTCAATAGTTTTGGAGCTTTCAATCACCACCACTCTTGGTGAGGACACTTTGTCTTTGAGTTTCTCACCCATTAGACAATCCATAATCATACGACCAAACATGTTGCACTTTTGGCAAAAGTGGGCCACATTCTCATATATTATCAGTTGTGACCAGTTGTCCCATTTAGATTTTAGGTCAGCCATTATCGGTAAGGGTTTATTCATTCCAACATTGATCCACAATCTAGCAAAACCTAATTTCATTCTAGAGCTAGTCAGATTGTCCATCTTGATGAACTGACCAAAGGAGTTACTGTTACCTCTGGTTTTTTTGCCAAGGATTTAAATTTTGAAAGCGCGTCTCGTGAAAAGGTTAGCCTTGAATTAGTATTTTAATGTTATGACCTGCAAGTTTTTGGCTGTCAGATCTAAGCGGTACCGACGGTTGGTTCCATCGCGCTATAGGGGAAATGCACGATATTTATTATAGTGTGATGATGCCCTGATGACACGTTGCAGGGGTGGGTCCGATGTTCTGCCAGTCAGAAAAGGGTTCTTGACGCCCTTAGCGCTATGTCGCTATCGCATATCGGCCAAAAAATCTCCATAGCGACATAGTGCATGGTGTAAATAGTCACAGCGGCGAGTTTCAATGACCGACAGAATCAGGTGTTGCGGCGAAAAATCAGAAGGAACCACGTGTGCCAGGTTAGAGTTCCTATCAGAACGGCTAACACAATCAGGGCTTACGATCATGACTGTCGGATCAGCTCGAATCAATGGTAAGCGCCATCATGCTATGGAGGAGTTACGTGAGGGTTATGTTGGTGACACAACACCTTGTCGACACGTGTCCTGTCGGCACAGTCAAGGATGGTGGTTGGCAGTTAGTGTAACCGTCACAGTCATGATAGTATTCAAGTTGGTGCGGTTAGTCCAATGAAGGGTGGTCAACCACGGGAGGACCTCTAGGTGGCAAAATAAAGAAATGCAATTGGCCCGCGTGGCCTAGTTGACGCATAAGGAGCCTGGTTGACCTTTTGACTCCGATGGATTCATGAACCAAAAAGCGAAGATAATCAATTTTGTCGTGCGATATGATCTCCATGATCAATCTCAACCTACTAGAGTAAATGTAAAACATACAATGACACTCCATCCATCTGTTGATCCATCTACCATGTCAAGGAGTGTTGTGGCACCGTTCCTATCTTCTCCAGGCTCTTTCTCAGAGGGATATCAAATTTCTTGGTATGCAGACCATGTTCAGATCAGATCTTTGATTGGATTCTCAGGATGGAAAGTTAATGCCAGTAGGTGAGAAGTGAATGCAATGCAGAAATCTTCAGTTATGCCTAATCTATAAAGGGAATTTGATGATCTGTTCTTAGGGTTGACTCTCCCTGATTTTCTCTGCTACTATTTGCAGACTTGTAGTGTAAAAATCCCTTTGTCTCTGAACTAGATAAGCATCCTGTATCATCTCTTTCAGCCATCAATGTGTATGTGTATCATTTTGCCTCTCATTGATGTATTGTTGAGATCAGCAGTCTACATACTATATCTATCTTTGGCCTATTGAATAATATACAAGTGAAATCTTCTATTCTTGGTGTTATTCAGTTGGTTTCCTGATCTGTATGTGGTTGTTGATCGATATAAGTCTGATTGAATGTATGACTTTGGATGTTACCCTAGTTCTATAGTGCATATATGGGCAGAAATGAGTCTGAACACTCTATTTTAGTGCATCACTGCCTTAGATTAGACTAGGTAGATTTTCTTTAGTGCTCTCTTTCTCCCTTTTCCTTCTGAGAATAGATAGGTGCGCCCTGATAGTAAGAGGAAGCCGGCCTTCTCCAGAGACTCAACCTCACAGTTCAAGTCCCACAGCTTGGAGGTTGTTTCCATGTTTCACTAGGTTGTCCTCACGCATAGGCCTTGGACAAGGGTGCAAACCTAAGTGACAACAGTTTTTGGAACGCCCGGTGGGACTCATATCAGAAGATTTCAGGTCTACTGGTGTCAAGAAGAAAGAATTCCAGAGATAAATGCTGAAGAAGTAGTGCTAGCTTCAATTTTTCAAGCCTTCAAGAGGCTGATTCTTCAAGTACTTGGCAACTCTGAACATCAAAAAGTCTGGTTCCAGACCAAGTTTGCAGTAATTCATGCCTAGGACTGAAACAATGGCATCTTCTAGAGGTAAATTTCAATATCAAGAGCTTTCTCTTTCAAATCCTAAGAGAAGAAGGACTAGAACTTCATTATCACTAGTTAGGGGTAGAATAACAGTTGATATACCTGTAAGATCTATCTCTACTCCCCCTACTGTTCGAACTCAGCCTAGATTGCCATCAACACTCATCAATAGAACACTTTTTTGTATGGCACAACCAAGAGTTCATTCTTTTGCCACCTTTAATGGTGGAAGTCCTCTGTTGTTAGCCCAAAGACATGATATACCAGTATCTGCACTAAAAAGTATACTTGATTTTACTGGTGAAACTTCTATTTCCCCTTTAGAGCATATCCAAGAGGTAGCGAATGTCTGCAATATTCATGGTATTACAGAAGATGATGTTGCTATTAGACTTCTAGCCTCATCTTTAAAAGGAAAAGCATTGCAGTGGTATAGAGGCTTAGCTCATGGTTCCATAACTGATTGGGATGGACTAGGAGTAGGATTATGCAAACATTTTGAGGATAAGAGTGACCATTTGTCACTACTAGAGCAGCTGACTACAATAAAAAGAGCCCCCCATGAATGTATGACTGATTTTAATTACAAATTCCAAAAGACATGGGATAGAATACCTACTATAGTGAAACCTACCCCTGGTAATGCCTTCTTGCATTACCTTAGAGCTTTCAACAGTGACATTGCCACTACAATCCAAACTATGGGAGGAGATACATTACCGAATGCTTATGAGACAGCTATAAAAGCTGAGAACATCCTAATACAAGGACGAAAGTTGGCTCCAAGGCCTTCTATGCCTTTCTTTCCTGATGTTCCCAACCACCAACCAGCAATAGCCCCCCTTCCTACAATTTCTATGTCACAAGCCCTTACTCCAGTTCCCCAACCTTCCACATCCTCAAACGGAATAGAGGAACTCAAGGAAATGCTCCAAGGTCTAGTTCTGAATATAGATAAAAGAGAGAGGACTTTGGATAAAAAATTGCAAGAGCAGGGGAAGGAGTTGAAGGACCAAGGGAAGAGATTAGAGGATAGTTTTTCTCTAATACAAAAAATGAGTAACAAGGTGGTGGCCTTAGAAAGGCAGCAAGCCCAAAGTGGTAAGCCCCCCCAATTACAACATCAGGCCCCGAGTGGTGGTAGGCCTCCTAATCATTGGAATAGCTCTTTTGATTAGAATAGGCAAAATAGTCATGCTACTACTTCAAGCTCAAATCAGAGTAGAGCTTTAGTTCCTCAAAATAACTTAGCCCAAGATCAAGACTTCTATCCTTCATGTAACTATTCTTATACCTACTGCCTATGTCAAAAAGCATAATCTTATTTGGCCCTAACTGTCCAGGAGTCCACAGTAAAGCAATCACACAAGGGAGATCACCCAAGGAGGCCTCATATGTTCAGAGGCAGGGTGATTTCTCTTTTATGAATCACCAAATGGAGGAGCATTGTAATGTAAACTAGGATTTCGTTGCTCATAACACAAGAAGCAAGAAGAGAGCTATGGAAGATACTGCCCCCCTTTCTCCTGAGCAGGCCTCAACTTTGAGTGTTATACCTCATACACAAAAAGCAAATGAGCAGACAAACACTTCACAACAGCAAAGGCAAGGTCCAAGAAAGGAGGATGCAAGTGATCCCTATGTTGCTCCATCTCAGCCTCTCATGGGTATAGCTCCCAAAGTTTTTTCCAAAATTGCTAATGCACCCTTGAGTGTGGTAGAGCAAATGAAGAAAACCAAGGTAAGCATTTCCATGTGGGATGCAGTTGCCACCATACCAATGCAAAAAAGGATGCTGCAGCAAGAATTGGAAAAGATTGAGCCCAAAGATCAGTCATCTACCATGGAGAGTGACACTAGTTTAGTACAACCATCAGGTGATGTGGAGACAAATAAAAAGTTTAGACCTCCTCCATTCTATGTTTCTCTGATTATAGGGGGCAAGTTAGTCCATAATTGCATGATAGATTCGGGGGCTAGCAGCTCAGTAATGCCTAGGTGTGTTGCTGATGCTTTAGGAATGAAATATGAGCCCATTATTAGGGATGTGTTACAACTAGATGGGAGTACTATCAAAACCGTAGGCATCCTTAGGAATGTGGAAATGGCCCTACATGCATGCCCTGGTTGTACTATGATTGAAGACATATCTGTTGCTGAAATCAAGCCCTATTTTGCCATCTGTCTTTCAGGAGACTTGACTGCCCAAATAGGTGGATTCATATCTACTGATTGGTCTTATATGTCATTTAAGACCAGATATGGGGCCAACGCTTCAATTAGAGCAGAACCTCAAGCCCTTCATCACGCTAAATCCTACACTCCCAACTTCATTAATATGAATTGCCCTATTTTGGAGATGGATGAGAATGACATAGTAAATGAGCCTGCCGCCTGCATAGTAGAGATTCCTAATTTCTTCTTGGATGAGTGGGAAAATACATGTCAGTTTGAACCTATGTTGGAAACTCTTGAGACAAACCTTAGTACATATTGCATAATAGAGAAGGAGGCTCAAGTTCCTGATCTTGTTGGAGCTAATGATGACATAAGTGGAATATGGAATATGTACTTTGATGGCTCAAGGAATAGAAATGGAGTAGGGACTGGTGTTATGTTGATCTCTCCTACACAAATAAGATACTACTTCTCTTTTAGGCCCCAATTTAGTTGTACCAATAATGTGGCTGAGTATGAATCTTTGATCCAAGGTATCCTACTTGCCCAAAAGAGGGGAATTCAAGCCTTGAAAGTATATGGACACAGTGAGTTGGTAGTGAACCAAGTGAGAAATCAGAATATCACCAAAAATGGCCTACTCAAGTCTTACAAACACAGAGTCTGGGATTTTCTTGAGGTTTGCCAAGCATTTAATATCCAAAGCATTCCTAGGAAAGAAAACAAATATGCTGATAGACTTGCAGCAGTGGGTGCATCTTATGATGTGCTAGGGAATCTTGAGGAAGAGAAGAAGCAACAAATAAGGGTGGTAGTAAGGCCTGCTGTTCCTGATAATAATACTCATTGGCACGTGTTTGAGTCTGATGAGCAGATTGTGAGTTTCTTGCAGAATGAAGTAGAATTTTCAGAAAGAAATCAGTCAAGACTACAAGATCAGTATGGTGATCAGATCATTCACCTCAGTTCCAACAAGTTGCCCAAGGGTCTCATTACCTTGGAGAGTGTCTTTAATCTTGATGATCAGATAAGAGGCAAAGGAATAAATCTAGCTGCAAAAAAGGATGATCATGCTCCAGTTACTATTGGTGATGGAAAATCTCTTAACATGGGGAAGGTATGTTCTGAGGCTGAGCAAGAAAATTTCATTCATCTATGTCAAGAATTTAATGATGTGTTTGCTTAGACATATGATGACTTAAATGGGTTTGAACCTAGTTTGTTTCAGCATACCATAGATTTAGTTGATAGGGTCAAACCAGTAAGGCAAAAACAGAGGGCAGTGAATCCCAAGATTGAACCCTTAATGAGGAAGGAACTATCCAAGTTGATTGAAGCTAACATAGTTTTTCCTATCAAACACTCATCATGAGTGGCTAACCTTGTCCCTATAAGGAAGAAGAATGGAGAAATCAGATTGTGTGTGGACTTTAGGGATCTTAATCAGGCTTCCCTTAAGGATCACCATCTTCTCCCTTCTATGGAGCAAATTCTGTCCAAGGTCAGTGGGTCAAGGAGGTTCTTTTTTCTTGATGGATTTTCTGGTTATAACCAAGTGTTGGTTAAAGAATCTGACAAATATAAGACAAAATTTACTACTAAATGGGGCACCTATGCTTATTGCAAGATGCCATTTGGACTAACAAATGCAGGTGCCACATTCCAAAAGGAAATGGAGGTGGCTTTCAAAAGATTAATTGACAAGTTTGTCTTAGTATACCTTGATGATATAACTATACATTCCAAGAATGTAAAAGATCATCTTGATCATTTGAGATAGGTATTTCTAAGATGTAGAGAGTTTGGGGTTTCCCTCAACCCAGCCAAGTGTGTCTTTGCTACAAGCCAAGGAAAATTACTGGGACACATTGTATCTAAGGATGGGTTAACCATTGATCCAAAAAGAACAAAAGCAATACTTTCCCTTCCTCTCCCTAAACACAAGAAAGGGATGCAAAGTTTCCTTGGTAGGATAAATTTTGTAAGAAAGTTTATTCCTAATCTTGCCATCATGGTGAAACCCCTCATAGCCATGCTTAAGAAAGATATGGTCTTCTCATGGACCAAGGAGGGGAAGGAGATTTTTGAAGAAATTAAAGCAGCCATAGCCTCAGCCCCCACTCTCATGAACCCAAATTTTGAGAAAGATTTCATCCTCTACACTTTAGGTGGTGAGTCAAGTGTTTTTGTTGTCTTGACTTAGACAAATGACAAGAATGAGGAGCAGCCCATAGCCTTATTTAGTGAAGGACTCAAGGAATATGAAGATAAGTATAGCTTTGTTGAGAAGCAAGCCCTTGCAGTCATTAGAGCCTTGAAGAAATTTAGACACCTCTTATCCGACAATAGGATCCATTTGTTGGTGCCCCATGCGAGTGTAAAATACTTCTTGTTAAGCAAGGACATCAGTGAAAAGAGAGTTGGATGGATCACTAGGGTAATGGAATATGATGTTGATATTAAGATTACCAAATTGGTAAGAGGGAGAGGATTATGCAAAGAAATGTTATCAGGTCAGGATTCAGATGAAGGGACTGCTGTGGTAATTGCAGAGCAGTAGGAGGAAAGAAATGTTAATGCCCCAAGGAGCTGGATGGATGACATGAGGAACTTTTTATCAGGGAATGGATACCCTCAGGGATTGGACAGAGCTAAAAGAAGATAATATAGACTGCAGTCCATTCCCTATGTTGTGATTGATGATATCCTATTCAGGAGGGATTTTAATGGGACCCTGTTGAGATGTATTGAAGAGGATCAGGTTGAGAGGATGATTAAAGAACTTCATGATGGCCTTGATGGTGGCCACTTCTCTGCAAGAACAACTGCCATGAAGATCATGAGGGCTGGATATTATTGGCCATCTCTATTCCATGATTGTTATAGGTATGTGAGAAAATGTGAGAAATGTGCTTTTTTCTTAGGAAAACAAAGACTTGCAGCTCTTCCTCTTCATCCTATTCAGGTGGATCAGCCCTTCACTCAGTGGGGGTTAGATTTTATAGGCCCCATTAATCCTCCATCTAGTGCAGGTCATAAATGGATCTTGGCTGCCACCGATTATTTCACTAGGTGGACAGAGGCAGTTGCCTTGAAGGATGCTACAGAGCCATCAGTTGTTGAATTCCTTGATGGAATTGTATCTAGGTTTGGGGCTCCTTCTACTATCATTTCAGATAATGCCAAATCTTTTGTTGGAACCCAGATTTGTGCATGGGCAATGAATCACAATATCTATCTGAGCACATCATCAAATTACTACCCCCAAGGTAATGGTTTAGCTTAATCTTCCAACAAAAATTTGATCAGAATCATAAGGAGAACGATAGAAGACAGTCAAAGGGTTTGGCATAAAAAATTAAGGACTGCTCTGTGGGCTGATAGGATAACACCGAAGAGATCTATTGAGAATTAACCTTTTGTATTGGTATATGGTAGGGAGGCCAGACTTCCAATCTTGTTGGAATTCCCATCCTTGGAGTTGGCTCATCAGCAGGAATTGGTTGAAAATAGTTCCATGTCAGTGAGAATGGCAGAACTGATTGAACTGGAAGAAAAGAGAAACAAAGCTATGCAAACCCTGGAGATACACTAGTAGCAGATGAAGAAGAGTTTCGATAAAAAGGCAAGGGCCAGAATCTTCAGAGAGGGAGATTTAGTTCTCAAGTGGGAATCAGACAGAGAAAAACCAGGAAGGCACTCCAAATTTGATCCACTATGGAGTGGCCCTTATCTAATCTCCAGTTGCAAACAGGCCAATGCATTCCAGCTAAATAGGCCAAATGGTGAAATTCTGCGCATTCCAGTCAATGGGATCCATCTGAAGCCCTGTTTATGAAAAATTTGTGAATCCATGTACATAGTTAGTTTAGTTGCTTCCTGTTGTTCCTGTTTTACAATAAGTGTGCATGCACATGGCTCACTTCTTGAGTCGCCAGTTCTCGAAGTTTTGACAAATCTCAGGTTGCTGAGGAGGTCCTATGTTTGTTTCCAAGTCGTAGGGACAAAGCCAGAGTTCAAGGGTTTTTTAATGTTTTGATTTCCTCATTAAGGGTTAGGGTTTCTTGCAACTCTCAATTTCGTACCTTCCAGGCCCTCTTTTCTGACTCCATGGCCCAATGGATCAGTCTCAGGCACTAGTCATGCATTGGGTAGGCTCATGCCCCCTGTGAGTTTCCAGAAGTGTTACCTCTAGTTTTTCTGCCAAGGATTTAAATTTTGAAAGCGTGGCTCATGCAACGGTTAGCCTTGAATTAGTATTTTAATGTTATGACCTGCAAGTTTCTGGCCGTCAGATTTAAGTGGTACCGACGGTTGGCGCCATCGCGCTATTTGGGGAAATGCATGATATTTATTATAGCGCGATGATGCCCTGACGACATGTTGCAGGGGTGGGTCTGGCATTCTGCGGGTCAAAAAAGGGTTCTTAACGCCCTTGGCGCTATGTCGCTATCGCATATCAGCCAAAAAATCTCCATAGCAACATAGCACCCGGCGGAAATAGTCATGGCGGCAAGTTTCAACGATCGACAGAATCAGGTGTTGCGGCGACAAATCAGAAGGAACCATGTGTGCTAGGTCAGAGTTCCTGTCGGCACGGCTAAAACAATCAGGGCTTACGGTCATGATCATTGGATCAACTCAGATCAACGGTAAGCGCTATCGCGCTATGGAGGAGTTGCGCGAGGGTTATGTTGGCGACACAACGCCTTGTCGACACGTGTCCTGTCAACATAGTCGAGGATGGCGATTGATGGTTAGTGTAACCGTCACATTCATGATAGTATTCAAGGTGGTGCGATTAGTCCAATGAAGGGTGTTCAACCGCGGGAGGACCTCCAAGTGGCAAAATAAAGAAATACAATTGGCCCGTGCGGCCTAGTTGATGCATAAGGATCCTGGTTGACCTTTTGACTCCGATGAATTCATGAACCAGAAAGCGAAGATAATCAATTTTGTTGTGCGATCTAATCTCCATGATCAATCTCGACCTACCAGAGTAAATGTAAAACATAGAATGACACTCCATCAATCTGTTGATCCATCTACCATGTCAGGGAATGTTGTGGTGCCATTTCTGTCTTCTCCAGGCTCTTTCTCAGAGGGATATCAGATTTCTTTATATACAGGCCATGTTCAGATCAGATCTTTGATTGGATTCTTAGGATGGAAAGTTAATGCCAGTAGGTGAGAAGTGAATGCAATGCAAAAATCTTTAGTTATGCCTAATCTATAAAGGCAATTTGATGATCTGTTCTTAGGGTTGACTCTCCCTAATTTTCTCTGCTATTGCTTGCAGACTTGCAGTGTAAAAATCCCTTTGTCTCTAAGCTAGATAAGCATCCTGTATCATCTCTTTCAGCCATCAACGTGTATGTGTATTGTTTTGCCTCTCATTGATGTATTGTTGAGATCAGTGGTCTACATACTATATCTATCTTTGGCCTATTGAATAATATACAAGTGAAATCTTCCGTTCCTGGTGTTATTCAGTTGGTTTCCTGATCTATATGTGGTTGTTGATCGATATAAGTCTGAATGAATGTATGACTTTGGATGTTACCCTAGTTCTATAGTGCATATATGGGCAGAAATGAGTCTAAACACTCTGTTTTGGTGTATCACCGCCTTAGATTAGACTAGGTAGATTTGCTTTAGTGCTCTCTTTCTCCCTTTTCCTTCTGAGAATAGATAGGTGTGCCCTGACAGTAAGAGGAAGCTGGCCTTCTCTGGGGACTCAATCTCGTAGTTCAAGTCCCACAACTTGGAGGTTGTTTCCATGTTTCACTAGGTTGTCCTCGCGAATAGGCCTTGGACAAGGGTGCAAACCTAAGAGACAACAGTTACCAATCCATCTGAACACTCGCTCCTCCCAAAACTCTAAAGGAAGACTGTGAAACCATACCTAGGACATAGCATACCTATAGAGCTCACTCTCCTCATTGAATTGTGGTTTCCATTTTTCCATTAGCAAGGGGTGTTTGCCAAAATACCAGGAGCACACCATAATCAAGTCCCGATCCACTTTCATAGAGAATCTAAACAAGAAAAGGGGGCTAGTCACTATAGAGATGGACATTAACCCTAAGAGTTTCCACTTCATAGAGCACCACTTCCTTACCATATCAATTGTGGGCCAAAAGAAGATGAACTTACCAACTAGACAAAGGGTAAAGCCTAAGGTGATAGAATTGACCAGAGAATCTGGTAGAGAAATCATGGGACCAATGGCCCCTAGGGAGATCATAGGTTTTGCACCAGAGTCCTCAAGAAACTTGGATCCAACAACATCCCCCAACTCGTTTGACTTAGGTGACACTACCAAAATTGATGTCAATGGAGGACAACTAAGAGCTTTGGGGCCCAATGAGGCACAGTCATAAGGGACAATGCAATTTCCTATCTAAGGAATATCTTCTTGGTATAGGTCATGAAAATTTTGGGTCTTAGCGAACAAAACCGGTTCTAGGTCTAGACAAACAGGCCCCAACGACACTAATGGGAGGGGGCACTAGGGAAGGGGAGACCATCCTCTCAAGGATAGAGAGAGCATGGAGCTTGGGAGGAAGCTAAAAGAGGGAGAGGAGTTGCAGAGCTCGAGTGACACATTGAATATATGATTGTTTAATCTATTAATCTATTTGAGTCTTGTATTTATAGCTTTTTTCAAAAATTATCTTGTTAATCTATATGGTCGATCAATTTTTTAGCTTGTCATATATGGTTTAAAAGTGCAAAAAATACCCATCTGACCATCAATTTTTTAGCTTGTTATATATAGTTTAAAAGTTAAAAAAATGATAAATATGACCATCAAATTCAAGGCTTGGTTAAGTGTCAAGGTTTGAATGTTATAATTTTTGTACAATGTCAAAAAATGATTATACTTATTCGAATCAAGTACTAATTAATATTTTTAGTTACTATTTTTAACAAATTTGATTTCCCATTTGTATTACTACTACAACATAAATATATATATATATATATATATATATATATATAAAGATAAAATTGGGTTTTTATTTTAAATATTATACTATTTTAAAATTATTTTATATGAAAATAAAGTATTTAATTATCATAAACTAAATCAAAATTAAGATGACAAACAAATTGCATGCATTTTTAAAAAGGGGCAAAATTCTAATGGCGAGAGGTAAAAAAATGGCAAAAGTCTAATGGTGGGAGGCATCTCAACTTAATCACAACTTTATAAATCCAAAATCTCACTGCAAAGTGAAAAATACCACTCATTACTATGCACACACTTTTACTATTTTCCCACCATGCTTTCCCGATTGTTTTCATCAAACAATGATAGATTAGTGACCTTGCATCAAGATACTACGATTGAGGATAAAATATTGGGGAAACACTTAGTATTTTTCTATTGAACTCTCTAAGTAGTTCAAATGCATGAAAGAGATGTAAAAGATGAAACGTTCATATATGGTGTATCTCATTTACACCAAATCATGTGTATTTTAAGTTTTTGTGCATTTTTATTGTCATTATTTAATATGCATAATTTCTTTACCCATTGAGAGGAAAATCTATGTAGAGGTCTTAGCAATTACAAACTAAGACTTTGAGACTTATTCCTTTCATTTTTCCATTGCAAACTTTTATAGTTCCAATAGAAGTACTTCTCTTGACATAATGAATTCTCTTGTGGATGTTAAAAAGGGTTATGTTGTGTGTAAATGTGGTTCTATAAAACATGTGCCATTCTTCATTTGTTTGGAAAAAAATTTTCATTGAAAAGAAATCCATGACAGGTAATACAAATTCCCCAAAACCTATTTTTATTTCTTTATTATGGTCTCTATTTATATAGGCACGAATTAATTTTATTTTATTGATTTTTTCCTCTAAGTATTCTTTACACGTTTGCCAGAAGGAAAGGGTTACCCTATGGTGGTTTATCACTGCACCTTCACACACTCTCAAGCTCTATAGAGAAGCTAGGGTCTAACACTACCTTAAGAATAATCTTTAAGCATGCAAACCATGATGAACATGTCTTACCTCAATGCTTACATAAACAAAATACTCTAATCTATAAAGAAAATTCTAGCTAGAGCTCAAAATTTGAGAATTTTTTTAGAACATCAATTATAAAATCAAAATAATTACACATTTGAAAAATAGCTTTATTACTCACCTTAATTACATCTTTAATTCTCTAGCACAATTTTTTCTTGAGTCAAATTCCAAAAGACTTGGTTTGTTTAGCGATCAACCCTTCGAATAAACAAAAGCCCAAATTTAGAATAGGTACCCAAATTAATAATAGAGGGGATTCATATATATTGTGTGTAGTAGGTACAACGAGTTTATTTACTAAAATAATATAATATTCAATCCAATTTTAATAGAGTTTTTCCCAAGTTGATTGGGTGATTTGTCAATTATTTTGAATGAAGAAAGGAGGCCAAATATTTTAGTCCATTAAAATGGCATCCCAGTGCATCCAAAAGGGAATATTTAGTAATCCTTCACCTTTCAACATTTTTATTAAGAACTTATTGCGTGGAATTTAAAAATAATGGGCTTTAGAGAGGTCAAATATGAGATACTTCACCAATGGACAATTTATCTTTTGTAACGCTTCCCATTGAAGCCAAATCATGAAGAAACCATAGAAAGGGATGTACCAATTACTCAACCTGATAACTTTAACATTTGGTCTGTGTTGACAAAGGTAATATATGAACGATCTTCAAATTGAAGATAATTGCACTTGATAAATTTAAGTTGAGGGCACCATAGGTTACATAGGTATGACTTTAGATTTAAGTGAAAAAGTTACTGCATGGTAGTCACAAGTGAAGGAATTTCTTTTTGTGGTTCTACAACAAAGTGATATACCTAAAGCTTCTCCATTGAGAAAGTATCTTCACAATTATTGTCTGTGGTCATTTAAACACTAAGTTTAGGCATCGTCTTTGCCAACTATTTGCATCCTTCTATAGTAAGTTCATCCACAAAAAATTGCATGGATCCATAGTGACCCAAACTAGACAAGAGGGAAAAATCACCAAATGAACTATCTCTTATCTCAAGTTTCTTAAGGATTTTGCACCCATCTGACACATAGTTTAGACCTTGATCACTTTTCCTAGAAAATTCTACTGATAAGATTTCTAATGTTTCACTATATGTTCCAATATACTCAAATGCTTTGTTTGTGAGTAGACCAAAAATTTCCATCCTTTTTTGGTATTTTTAGTTCTTTATCAAGATTTCCCCAAATCCATCATCCATTGGTTAACTAGTCACATGATCGGGTGTATGTCATCCCATGATACAAAGTTCAAATCTTACTAGTTTGGCACAGTTTCTTGACATTGTCATAACTGCCTCATTGGTTAATCACTAATAAAAGTAAACAATGAAGTGAAGATTTAGACATTTATTTGAAATTGAAACAAGGCCAAAATCTAATACACAACCTTTCCCATCTTCACATACATCTGTGGGAAACACTTAAAGATCCCTCAAATCCATGCATATTGTTGTAACTACTTCTAGACCATTGTCTCCCACTAAATCTTGAACCCAAAGACACTGCACTTCATTACAATAATAGATGATTCCTTCTAATTCAATTTTTTGAATAAGTGCATATCTTAAGGTTAGATAATTCAAATTTGAGCACACTAGATACACCATAGGAAAATATTCAAGGAAAAGTCCACATAATCCTAACAAGCATTAAATTTAAGAACATTTTCCAAATTTTATCTAAAGAATTTATGCCTATTCTAGAGAGAAATAATATCCCACTGAGCTTATTCCTAAATTTGCAATTTGTGGTGTTATTAATATCAAATTTTATAACTATACTTCAGAGACAATTCTATTCAGCATAAGCTTCTTTACGGATGTGAACCTTGCCACTAAACTTTCAAGTGCATCAAAATTTACTAGAGCATCTAAATAGTCAAAGCTAAGGGTAAGGGGTATCAAGGAGGTCATCTTCTTTGGAAAGGAGACCAACCTCCTCTCCATTATCAATTATCTCAATGTCACTCAAATCTAGTCTATACAAATGTCCGCATTTTCTAGGAATTATTAAAGTGAAATTGTAGATCCTATTATAGCTACAACACTTACTAATTTTTGACTTTTGATCTATACATCAACACTTCAAAAAATTTCTTGAGATTTATTTTAAGAACATCTTCAAGTGACTCATCTATCACCAATACTTCTTACACTTTTTTTTCTACCCTCTCTAATCAGAGGTTCTCCTTCACCACTAGTGAATGTCAACTCTAATGTAAATTTCTCATCACCTATGCAATGTATGTTGTAGTGAATTGG
Source organism: Cupressus sempervirens (assembly GCA_028749045.1). NCBI lineage: Eukaryota > Viridiplantae > Streptophyta > Pinopsida > Cupressales > Cupressaceae > Cupressus > Cupressus sempervirens. Next base: position 238,943,789 of record CM053791.1, read on the forward strand.
AGCATCCTCATATAGCCAAAATAGGGGAATTATCAACCCTCCACAAGGAAATAATTATTTTATAATTAAAAACAAATACATCTTCCAAGATAACTAGCATATATCATATCAAAGCCATTAATGTCATAATCAACAACATCTCTTAGACACCAATAATTTAAAGTTTTTAGAGTTTAAGGTCTCCTCATATTGATATGGATAAGGAATATAATTATACTCTTAATGTGTACTTGAGTTATCATTTATCACACATAGTGAATCTGAGAGAAAATAAAATACTAAAATTATTTATGACTACAACATTACTACTTCCTTGGAGTACTCCTTGAGATGCAAGTAAAGTAAAAATTTTTATGAGGATATAATTTTATCGCAATCTTTTCTGAAAGATTTAAGATAGTTATAAGTTCTCTATTATTTTAGGCTATAAATACTAATTGAATATTTTTTTACTTCTCTCATTTTAATGTGGAACAACATTATTATTTTTAGCAAGATGACTACTTTGAAGAATCTTTGAAAGTTTGTGATATCTTAGAAGAATTTACTATTGATCATGGCCTTTGGTCTACTAATATTCTTCGTGTTTGCGATCATGTTTTGACTGGAAGGTATAATTTTAGAATTCTTGATCATTTTTGAATTTTATCTATTGATCAAGCTTATGTCTATTGAAATTTTTTGTAGTGTGTCACCTTTAGCTTAATTTGTTCCTAATCAAGAATCAAGCTTTGTGACTCTTGGTTTGCATTTTTTCACAAATCCTTTGAAGTAAGTTAATATATTGACCATCATAGATATAGTTATAGAGGTTTTTTCATATTTGTTTTTATTTTCATTAATCTTTAGTTCTTTGAACTTGATTTATAGACCACCTCATCTTTTGTAGGGTTTGCATGCATCATGAACATCTGGATGTCTTTCAAAGGATTTTCCATATTACAAGAGGACGCATAGGCAAGGAAACTTGTATTATTGATATAAGTGAAGATATTTATGTAGGTATTTTTACAATTCCTTGAGATTTTGTTCACTATCTAGGCATTCTCATTTTGCAAGAATAAAATCAAATGCATAGATCATGTTTTGATTTTTTTTTAAAATTCTTTTGGGTAAATCAATTGTGGTTGTACCAAATGTTGAAAACTTTCATCAAGCATTGTGTAGTTTGTTCTTTATTATTTCGCTTAGCTCATATGCTAACACAATTTAGAGTATCTAACTTTTTATCTATAATTCTAAAAAATAAAAATTACAATTTAGAATTTAGTATAATATGAAACAATCTACTACGCTTCTTCTAAAAGAAAACAAGAAAAAAAATAGAGAATTAATGACTTAAACTAGATAATATTCACCATGAAAATCAGCATTTTATCTTTACAAACACCAAAGAGTAAAAGCCAGGTTTCTATTTCAAATAGTGGATCAAAATTAAGTTTTCTTTTGATTAATTTCGAAGGACAAGGGTAGAAACGAATAAGATTCTTTCTTTCCACACTATGAAGCATACATAATGACTGCAACCAATTGAATTCTACTAGTTCAATTTGTTAAATACTCGCATTGGCCTTCATTGATGAAATCCATGACTACCAACACATTTTATAGCTTTTGGATAATTCCCTTATGTAGTTGAAGTCCTAAGAGGAATTAGAGGTTGAAAAATTGTGTGTTTGTTTGAAATTTAAAATTTTCCATTTTTTATGAAACCACTAGTTATTTGTGGGCGGTGATTCTACTTTTCATGGATTTTTTTTTTGTAATGCCCATAGTGGTATATTCATTATGTGGACAAAACCATGAGTTTTCAACTACTAATAAATAGTCATTTTGCACTTTGTAATTTGTACTCATTATTTAATTTCTTTTCCAAATCCTTAGGGAGAAATATCATTAAATTTCACTATTAATTGTGTGCATATAGAAATCCTAGAATATTCAAGTTTACATGTAAGGTGTGTGTGTGTGTGTGTGTGTGTGTGTGTGTGTGAGAGAGAGAGAGCGAGAGAGAGAGAGAGAGAGAGAGAGAGAGAGAGAGAGAGAGAGAGAGAGAGAGAGAGAGAGAGAGAGAGAGAGAGAGAGAGAGAGAGAGAGAGAGAGAGAGAGAGAGAGAGAGAGAGATTTGTGATTTCTACAATAGTAGATTTATTATGTGGACAAAACTATGAGTTTTCTACTACTGGTCAATAATGATTGTACACTTTGTGTGTGTGTGTGTGTGTGTGTGTGTGTGTGTGTGTGTGAGAGAGAGAGAGAGAGAGTTTTGTGATTTCTACGATAGTAGATTTATTATGTGGACAAAACTATGAGTTTTCTACTACTAGTCAATAATGATTGTACACTTTGTATTTGTGTGTGTGTGTGTGTGTGTGTGTGTGTGAGAGAGAGAGAGAGAGAGAGAGAGAGAGAGAGAGAGAGAGAGAGAGAGAGAGAGAGAGAGAGAGAGAGAGAGAGAGAGAGAGAGAGAGAGAGAGAGAGAGAGAGAGAGAGAGAGAGAGAGAGAGAGAGAGAGAGAGTTTTATGATTTCTACAATAATAGATTTATTATGTTGACAAAACTATGAGTTTTCTACTATTGGTCAATAATGATTATACACTTTCTACTCATTATTAATTTATTTTCCAAATCCTTAAGTAAATTTTTACTATTTATTGTGTGCATATAGAGGTCCTATAATTTTTAGGGTTACAAGAAGTTTGTGTGTGTGTGTGTGTGTGTGTGTGTGTGTATGTTTGTCCAGTTGCATTATTTAGGTGTGCTATTGGAATATTTCTTGCTCTTATGTGTTTGAAGAATATATATAGGAGAGTTTAAATAATTAACATATTTCTTCAAGCCTCATCAAGGTTCTATAAGACATATTTTGTTAATGGTGGTTGCTATAGAAAGGTTAGAAATGATATAACTTGAGTGGTTTTGATGTTTTGAGAAAAAAAATGTGTATATATTGTGAAAAATATAATCTTAAAAATACACTACAGTAGGAAGTTATAGGGCTACAAATATTAATGATAAATCAAAAAGTACCTAGTTGGATATTGTGTCTGTATTACAATGTAAACCAAATATAGAAATAGATATGTTGATGAGCTTGGTGCATGGCTCTTTAGAGGAAGAAGGAAATCTAGTGTGGTAGAGGATAGTAAGGAAAAAAATGAAAATCCACAAAATAATAATAATAATTATGGTTAGAAATTTAAAACATGAACTAATTCGAGGAAATGTACAATAGCATTCATGTCTAAAATTTGAGATAAAATATGTAATACATATAAAAGATGTTAGTTCAAGATAATTCAAGCTTCAAACAACAAGAGAAAACTCCAAAAAGAAACCTTAAGCTGAATTTATATTTGTGTGACAACTCTCTACAATATATGACATATGGGAAGAAGAGAAATATAAGAATGACGTATTGCTGAAGTTTGTTGGGTAAAACTCTTTACTTGAGAAGCAAACTAATCTATCACCACTTTTGAGGCCTCAATAATGCTCCACAATATTGTATGAATTAAGAAACTTTATTTCTTTGACCATATACATCAGTTTAGGCTCATTAAATAGCTTGTACATGGCCACAACTAGCTCAAATTGCTTGTAAAAGTCTTAAATGTCTTCCTAAATTCTCTCCATAGAAAAATAACATTTGTTCTTTTTGGTTTTGAAGCTAAAATAATAGTTCCACTTTATGTTTGCAAAGAAGAGTCAATCAACACAACATCCAAATTTTCTCCACACATCAATTATTAGTTCCTTTTTCCTTAAACACCCTTAATCATCTCTTGTACCTTGACATGCTAGTATATATCTATTACCCATGTTTATTGTAACCAATTAGCAACATATTCCTAACTTACAATGTCACAATCCATTATGTAACCTGACTAATTAACCCAATAACTATACTTAATATATTTTACAATACCCTATCATTGTGTCCTTACATACATCTTAATTTTCTAAAAATAATAACATATCAAATATGGAATTTAGTCATGTGGAACATTGTCCTAATTGATGTCATGACTGCTATTTTGATGACAGTTCTAGACCTGCACTTAGACATCAATATCTTCCAACTTGGATTGAATTTTTAAAATTGCTAGTGTATTTTTGGAAAACTATCCTCTTAACAACATATTAAAAATTTAGAAAATGCAATAGTGCATTTAAGATTTACACCTTTTCTATAGAGACCCAAATTTGCTATTATAAAAACTCAGAATTTTATTTCTTTTAGCTAGTAGGGTAGAAAAAAAATCACAACAAAGAAGACCATTTGATATTAAACCAAATTCATTTAATATTTTTATCAATCTACTTTATTTTTAACAAGGAATATCAAATTTTCATTTAGTAAAAATGAAGTTATCACCAAATCCTCATGGATAGGTTTGTTAGTAAGTGTAGATGCTCAAAAATGGTTCGCATCTATGAATTCATCACTTCTTCATACTAATTTGTCCCATTTTCTCATTCTACTAACTTCGATCTTTTGGCCAGATTGACTATATTTTGTCATTTGTATCCCCTTTCACATCAATTTCATATCAACTCAGAATCATATCAAATCAACTCAAAATCGATCCTAATCAACCTGAAACGTATCAAACATCCCAAATCAATCATCATTTATCCGCTCCTAGGCATTTTTGTGGCTTTCAGTGCCTTGGAAACCTATCAACTTATCAATCTTATCAATCTGACCTTAGTACTGTCATGGCTCTCAGTACTAGGTCAAAATATCATTCATGTCATTCAATCTTTGACATTGTTGAGGCTTTCAATGTTAGATCATGGCATCATCAACCATTTTAATAATATTGACAGTGTTTGTCAGTGTTATTATGATCAAAACTTATTAATCAATTTCAATCCTGTAGCATTTACAATGTCGGTTAAATGTTACATATCAATTAATTCATGTCATGTGTCCTTGGCATGTTATCAATTTCAATCTATCAATTAATTTGACCATGGCTTTGGTCTACCTTTTCATCATCTTATTCGATATCCATCATCGTCACATTTTCATCAAAGGATATAGTCGCATTCATTTAATCAATTTGGCCAATCATCTACTAATTTTCTCTATAGGATTAAATAAACCATAATTTAATCCTATTCTTTCTAATTATTCTTCCTAATTATCATCCTCAATTAATTAATTTTATTAATTAATTAATTTATCATCGTCAATTAATTAATTTTATTAATTAATTGATTCATTATTTGCAAACCATGGAAATTCTTAATTTCCTAAGTTCCATTTTTCATCATTAAATCTATTTTCTACTAATTCTTATTTTGTGGAATAAGAGGATTTTTAATTCAAATATTCCATAAAATATTCCATCATCATGACACTTGGATGTGACACCTCGTGGATTCTCCTTTGACACTTGGCTGAGATTTGTCATAATTAAATATTCTTATCTCTTACGCATGTCCCTATTTGGCTTATTCATCGTAGATTCTTGGCTTTAAGTGGGTTGAGGAATCTTATGACGCGGCATAGATTCTCTTCCAAATTTCACTCTCGTGTGTCATAGAATCTTACTTTTGGCATATTTTGTCATATGCATCATAGGAATTATTATTAGCTCTTACGCATGTCCCTATTTGGCTTATTTGTCATAGATTCTTGGCTTTAAGTGGGTTGAGGAATCTTATGATGCGTCATAGATTCTCTTCCAAATTTGACTTGCATGTGTCATAGAATCTTATATTTGGCATATTCCGTCATATGCGTCATAGGAATCTCTTTCCACATCGCATGTCTGTGGGTGAAAAATCTAATGCTCCCATCCTCCATGTCAATTATAAATTGGACACTCTTCCTCTCATTTTGGGGGGGGTCCTTGAGTCTCTTGAATCTAGAATCCTGAAGTCTTGAGTCTACTAATTTTCATTTTACATTATCTCTCTCACATAAAATCACACTTCAAGTATTCTCATGGCATTATCCACATCATAGGCTTTGGCTTTAACCTTGTGTGCACTATAGGCAAATTGGAGCCACAATCATTTGGAGAAGAAAGAAGAACATGGGAGCTATAAATGAAAAAGGGGGTTTCTATTGCTTTCTTAATTAGTTTGGCTTTCATGGTAGACTAGTGGCTGCTAACATATGATTATTGAGTTTTGTGATTTTCTCATAGTATGTTATGCATTTAACCCATTTTTCTAGTCCTATAGTAAGGATTTTATAATAATTTTTATACATTACATTGGATCTTCCTTGATCCTTTGGGAAAAAAATTCATACTTAGTTTGAAATAAATTTTATTCATCCCTCTCTATTTCCAAATAAGTATTAATAGATATTCAATCAACTACCACATGAAATAAATCATGGAAGAAATATGTAAACATGAGTGTGACACAAAAATCAACAAACTATTAGACGAATTTGATATTTATTCTCCAAAATGTCAAAACTAATACATTACATTTTCTCACTATGAAGTTTTTGGATGTCTTAGTTGGGAAGATTAATATACTGAGAGGGCAGGGGGAGGGGGTGACTCAGGATCTATAAAACTTAAAACTCTTTAACAATTCTTTAGTGCATTCACGACATTTACCATCTCATATCTAATGCATGCATAACATAGATTGTAAAATCAAACTGTAGTAACATATAGATATAATCTATCAATCATATGCATGAAATATAAGTTCAGATAACATAAATATTTTTTTACCTAGAAACCCTCCAAGGGGTGGGGATGACACCCACAAATCTTCATTACTGCAGCAATAAAATTAACCTGTTAGGGTTACAACATTTGACCATATATAATGATCTAACTTGTGAGGGGCCTACCCTATTAAAGGTTGTTAATAATGGTAGGTCTTACCTTGTGAGAGGATTTTACTCTTTCAACAAAGTAAGGACTCAACTAAGAGATTTATAAAGATCTGTTAAGACCACTCTATTAAGAGACTATCCCTAACTCAATTTGTTAAGACTGACTTAGAACCTGATCCTTGGTCTACTCTATTAAGATGATTTTAGATCTCCTCTCTTCAATCTGATATGATCTATAATCTGATATAGCTTTAGTTTCCTTCACTACTTTGACAAGGTCTCTTGCTCTATTCTGCAATGAAAGAACAACTCTGTTGCCTCCTTTGCAATGTTTACACTTTCACACTTGAATTTCTATATGATCACACAAATAGCTTATTTTCTCCTTCTCATCACATCACCCTTTCATGTATCAAATAGGTTTAGATCTTCTCTATTTAAAGATTTCATAAATATTTTTCTAGATGCTTCATTATTTAGCCTCTTCATCTGATCGGTTAATCACAGGACATAGGGATCTATGATCAACCTCATAAAATGTGTAATAACCTCCACAAGTATTAAATATCTTGTCAATGTTAGACTAAAATAATTTAACTCAAAGTTTTTATCATTCTTGACTTGAATGTCCATTCTATGTGTCTTGACACTTACTATCTCTGATACTTGGCATTCATTGTACACATTACTAATGCTTGGTCTCTATTGTGCTTAACACCTTCTATGTAACTTGACATCAATATGCTTGAACTGATAAATAAACATTACACAAGACTTATGCTGAAAATATTTAGCAACAATATACTTTATTGGATTCTATAGAGCTTGACATATATACATGTTTATACACAAGTCATTACATGACTTATCATATATAGAGCAGCTCGGTCACAGTGATGACCTTCTAACTCTTCCTAGTATATGACTAAGTGTTTGAGACTAATAGAAAACAAAGGTTGGAGATACCAACAATCTCGCCCTTTGACATTAGTGGAAAAAAAACTTTGTCATGATTACATCATTACAATGATAATGAGAGTAATCCCCCAAAGCCTATGACTTAGTTCTTGTAGAACTACAATTTTTTTGACTTGTGTTGAATAAAAAATGAATAGTAAATAATGTATCAATCCATATATGTACATGACTCTAAGTAGTTTGATTATTTCAGTGCCATACCATATATGCCTTCTACACTCTGAAGTCTCCATATTCTTTGACTCTGACTCTTTTGATCTGACATTTCCTTTGTGATCATTATTCCATTCAAAATATGTAATCATCATTACATTCCACCTTTATTTTATCACTTATGTATTTTTCTTGGATTTAATATGTGGAATCAAAACTTTTTTTTTAATATATGTTTTGTGAACTTGGTTAATCATGGCAAGTGCATGATCCCAAGTGGCCCTTATTGATTCCAAACTATGATTCTGCAGCTCCAATCTAGCTACCAAATCAATCAACCTATCAACAACTGAAATGATATGATTGTTTTGAATAAGATCTTGTGCTGATTTCATTTCTTGTTGCATAACCTCCAAATGAAGTATCACCATGAATTGGATGGAGATAAATTTTGACCTCATTCTTCTATTAGCTAACTAAAGCTCAGCGCATTTTCCTTGAGCATACAATAACTTATTATAATGGCTAGACCTAGATTTTGTTGATTGTGAAATAATGCTACATGTTATTTTTATATCAACCTAAATCTACTGCATGTTTGCCAGAAGATCATTGGTGAATCTTGGCACAACACACAAAATATTGTACAAAAATTATACTTTCTATATAAGTTCCATGGTATTCTGTACTAGTTCTTATAATTGAACTTTTTTCTTCACAATGGTTGTTGAGAATTTCTCCACAACCTTATTCTCAAATTTATTGGTAGACGAAGCCATCAATTTGTCATTTTCTTCTATATCTCAAATATTTATTTCCTAGTCATGGTACAATCAACAATGCTATTCTCAATTTCTATTGTGTAGTGCAAGAAAGGTGCATAGGTGAAGGTTTTGATTTGGCCACATGCAAGACATTGGGTAGTTTCCTTGGCCAAGGATGGTGGCAATGAAGTTGGCTGGTTGCATTTTGTGCAAAGTAGCCGGTATGGCTACAGATAAGCATTTTTTGGCCAGAGGATTCCTGTAACCTAGGGAAATGGAAAAAAAATTTATATCAGATGGAAATGTCTTTTATGTGGAATATGATTGCAGTATTATAGGATAGATGATGTGGTTTTATTGATTACCTGGATAGTACAAGAGCGTATGTTTTGTAAAGCCTTTATTGTACTTTCATCATTCAGGCTGTCGATATATGTTGATGGTGTTGTTTTAAGGTTGCTTGTTCCTCTAGGCCCATGGTGAACAACATTTTTTAGGAGGAGGAGCGGTGTTGTGGTAGAATGTAGGATTTGTTTGACTATCGTGAAAGCTTGGGCATGGAATTCAGGAATGGTGACCTACAATTAAAATGAATGTCTCAGTAAGTAGGGTAAGAAACTATATATTAAAGGGAATTGAAAATTAAGTGCAAATGTAGAAATGGAAAAAGAAAATTATAATAGATGTGTCTGATATAGATTCTCCATCTTTGATGTGAAGCTTGCACTGCTTCGATGTTTGTTTGTGAGCTGCAACTATAACACCTAATGTGCCAATTGAATAGTTGTTAGGTGACTAAATTAGTTGACATATTCTTGTGTCAAGCATCAATTTTTGGTGGCTGTAGACTTGGTCAATTGTTTCAACAACTGTTTGTGCAGTCAACTAAATGCAATAATCTGCGTCAAATCTTTCATATTGTGTCTTTTTTTTGAGAGAAAAACCTTTTATGTGGACACTTGTGCTAGGAATAAGCTTTGTCATAAATTTGTCGACTAATTGGTTGGTTATGTTGACTTTTATGGTCATGTGACCATTACTATCAACAATATCAGCATGCACTATAGGAGCCTTTGTTGGGCTTGTTGGATTCTTGGCATATGTAGGTCCATAAGTGATGAGGACATCACCTTCAAAAATAGTACCAGTTTGCATTTGATAGATATCTGCAATGGTGGATACATTGTTTCCTTCTATGTTGAGTCTATAAAGAGAAGAGATTAGTATTCTAGAGTCTTGAATGATATGGTCATGAACCATATAGTTTGAAGAGGAGACAAATATTTATACCTTTTCCCTAGCTTTGTATCATGAGATCTATTGCCATGTGCTACAAGGTTTTATTGTCCATGTGAGGATATGAATAAAGGTCTATAAAATGTAAAAAGAAGAGTTAGTATCAAAACCAAATATGTATACAAATTAAGTAGATGCATGGAAAGGTATGCAGTGTTGCATATATTAGTGAAATACCTTCTAGTTAGAGTTGAATTCTATTTTTGCAGCTCATTTGTATCATTTGCAGCTCATTTTTATCCATTGAATATTAGTTCATGAACTAAACTATTGAAGAGCAATTGTATTGTTGATGTTTAAGTTGGTTTCCCAATATTATTTCCTCTTGAATAATAAATAACAAGTAGACGGGTCTTGAACTTTTCAATATACTTAGCATAAAAATTACATAAACTTGTTTCATATTACAAGATTATATGATTAACAAACTATATTTTATGTAAATAAAAAACTTTAATCAACACTAAATTGACTCCTACTCTAACAATACTAGTTTGCGACACATGCAGTGCAATCAAGAATCGTTGGGATACATATATCAAGATATTGGAATTTGAGTAAAATTGAGAATGCAAATGAGTTCTTCTTAAGTCTGTAGGTATGGTTTACAATTTGAGATGTTAAGTAGTGCAAGGAAATGGGCTAGTAACAACTAATGTATGAATCAAAGAGAAAGGCACCAAGATGTAGGGTCTTGTTGGTTGTTCCCAACCATACAATAATAATAACGAACAATTATTTGATGACTAATGACACATATTTGGGCTTGAAAAGAATAAAATGGGTCTTAAGAGAAAATATTTGTCTTTAAAAATTTACACTATACAAAGTAGTTACCTGTGATATAAGGAATGGTTTTCCATCTTCCTTCTTATTTGATTGTTGCTTGTTCTCCCTCCTTGTTGTGGACCAACACTTCCATTTTTGTGCCATCGAGCTAGTGATTCAAACCACCTATGAAAGTCATATATTCTTACCTTTTTTTGTGTGGTTAATGTCTATTCATGTTAGTTCATGTTGGTGACCCATCTCCACCTAAAGGTGTTTGATTTTATAATGGGCTTCTATGCTACCATTTATTGCCAAGAATAGCATTATGAGTACGGAAGCAATGAAAGTAGTACATAATAGCCTTCATATGGTTCTAGAACAAGGATTGAGCCAATGTAAATATGAGGTGGATCCCTACCATTCTCCTCATGTTTCTCTTTATCAAGGTTGAGGCTATCTTGAATATTTATATTGGTAACAAATATTATTAGTGACATAACACTTTTGACATGAAGAAGGAGCATAAAGGTATTGTATGAGGGAACCTTGTAAAGGAAATCAGAAAGCTATGTCAAATACTCATTTTCTAATGCATGAGTAAAGAATGTAACTAGTTGTATGAGGGTAAATAAAGGCTTTGTAAATTACAAATGGACTTGTAGAGAAACTGTAAGACGATTTGACCAATATGTATCTAGGAGAATTAATTTTGTAGATTCTTGATTTATATTACAGATCCAGAAGTGGTCTAGTAAAGTACTTGCAAATGTTGCTTTGTTAACAATTATTTAGAGAAGTTGTATTGTCGCATGAGTTCTGCAAGTTTTTCTTTTTCTTTTAACTAGGTTGTAGCATGTCAATGTTGAAGTCTCTTGTAATGATACCTTTTGAATTTGGTGACAATGAGGTAAAGGTATTTAGCACTAGGCTTGATATTTCATTGATAGGTGCACCTGGTCTAATATAAACATTAGTAATTTGGATGGCATAGCCAATATGTAATATATCAATGGTGATTGATTCTAGATAGTTTTTTGCAAAAGAGTTCATACTGAGTATTATAGTTGTTTTCATACAACAAGTCAAAATACTATGAATAGAAAATGAAGAATAGAAATTATATAGTTCATGTAGTAATGCGAGGTGTGCATCGGTCTTATATCTTGTTTCTTGGAGGCATAATACATTTTCTTTTACCAAGTCATGGTTGTGAGTGATTTCATCTACATGTAATGGAAGGCTGTGAGTATTTGATGAGCATATGATAAGATGGAGCTTTGATAGGAGAGGTAGGCTATGTTGAATTTTCCATTCCACTTGATTTTGAAGCCATTCCATTTCCTTTTCGACTTTTGGCGAGACATTGAAATTTTGATGTTCTAGTTTATGTATCAAATATAATGTCTCAATTGTTCATACACAAGAAAGGGTTGTGTAGGTTAGACCATGTTGGCATGCTTTGTGAGGATCAAAAGTGAGTCCATCCATTGTTAGACTTTGTGCTCTATGGATAGTTCTTGCAGATTCTAGTTGAAGAGGGAAATGTTTCTGTGTGATAAATTTAGTAGTAGTTTTCATTTTCCTGGCTATTTTCACTATTGGGGTCCAAGAAGGTAAAATAGAACTTGTGTATAGGTTTTGCATTTTCTTGCGTCATGATATGCCAATTGTAGTGTCATTAAATTAAATCCATAGAATGTCTTCGTGATTTGTTGTATGTAGTTGGAAGACTCCATTAGCACCATTGACTAGTCAATCTTGTGTGTCAAGGTTAGTACCTATTAGCTTGACTAAAATGCCTAGCTTTAGATAGATTATATAAGCAATGACGATTTTTGAACTTGGGCATGGAAATTATCAGCATGTGACTCTATTTCATCAAGAGCCTCAAACACATAAAGCATACCAGGCAAGAAGTCCAACATCTGTCTATTATATTTGAAAACAGTGGAGTTTCTATGGAACAAGTATGGGAATTTAGGATCGTTAGGAGCTATCTTGTAACATGTTATATTCAAGTAGCTAAGGTCTTCATCATTTTATTGACCATTTCTCACATGATTAAGCATAGATACGAAGTGTTTGTTTGTTTTTCTTACGACAATGTTTAATTCAAAGCATAAGACATTGTCTAGCCAAAATGTGTATGACATTTTTTCACCATTTATTGTTGGCTGTTCAAATATCCAATTATCACATATGGGTTGCGCTTGATACAAGTCACCACAAAATATGATCTTAACATTTCCAAATGGTTTTCTTGGTGTATGTTTGATTTGGTGAAGTCTTCTATCAATATAATATAGCATCCATGAGCCAATCAATGACAACTCATCAATGAGAAAGACCTATAGTTGATCTAATTTCATGCTTAAGCTATCAAGAGTGTTTGATTCTAATGGAAACATCCTTGATGAGTTACATGGCAGGTTAAAAATAGAATGTGCAATTATGCCACCTGCATTGAATGCAACTTTCCCTGTGGAAGTAACAATAATGCCTTTGGGCTTGTACAAGTCATTGTCTAGTTGCTTATTATAGTTCTAAATCATTTCTTGGAAGAGGAATTTTTCTGTAAATTTTTTGCCAATTCCAGCACCTCCTATTAAAAACAAGTATTGTGCTTTGTCAAATGCCAATCTCTTTTTCATGAGAACATCTTTCACTATTGACTATTGCCCTTCATTTAGCTGTCTTCGCAAGCTAAAGTATTCTTCATTGGGAAGAACAAATGGGTGGGGAATTTCTAAGAATAGTAAGCATCTACTGGCATGCATATTTTGTGAGGCTTTTATATGTTTCATGTCAAACATAATATCATATTTCTCGATTTTAGTATTGTTGTTTGCTTGTGCATGGTCAATGTCGAAGTCTTCTGTTAGGTTATTGTTCTCACTAGCTTTTGTTGCAGCTTCATCGATGTCACCCCATTTGCTGTCTATTGGTGAAGTGAATTATTTTCATTCCTAGTGATTTGTACTTTGTGTCTATCAAATGCTAAACCCCATGATGTGTGCTCGGTCAATAAAAAGGTTTCACTAGTTCTAAAAGGGACATAAAGCATGAGTTTTTCTCTACAAAAATTTTCATAATCAATATGTGGGTTATATCTTACATAACATATGATGTGTGGTCTTGTTCTTTTTTTAGGCTTTGATGGGTTGTTTGGGTAAAATGCTATATATTCTGTAAGCGACATTTGTTCAAGGAGTTTTGGTCGTTGTATATACTTGTCTATTGTAGATGCATACATGATATTTTTGGATTCATCATTTTCTTTTGCTAATAGCTTGAGACTTTTAAGCATAACAATCCTTGGTTTTGGTGGAGAGGTGTTGATGAACACGATACTTCTCAAGCTTCTTTGTAATGGTAAAGACAATGCAATATGAACTGCTTGAGGGCTAAACATTTGTTGGTAATTCAGCAATGCATTTCCTAATTTGTGTATGAAGTGTGCCTTCTCTTTGTACCCATAGGTGCATTGTTTTTATATTTGGTTAAATGTTCGTGACAATGTTTTATCTTTCTTTGTCATGTATGAGCTACAATATGATGCAACAACATATGCATCTAGGATAAATTGTATGTCTGTATTTGCATACCATAGTGCAGGGACTTCTTTGGCAAATGAATTTATCCATATGTCAGCTGGATGCCTTTTGAGGAAGACAGTGTTTCGAGACAACGATGCTTGCAAGATGACAATGTAATGAGCTTGTTCAAGTTTGAATTCATCAAGGAAATTGTCAAATATAATTTTCTATGTAATATTTGGTTTCTAATTGTTTGAAGAAAAGTTTTTTCCTATCTATAAGTGTAGGATCAATGTTCAACAACAACTCCAATATTATTGTTTGTCTCATTGGAGGAAAGGGAAAGTTAAATCTATAGTTAGATGCTCTATACTTTTTGCATATTTTTGTCTGGTGTTGAGTTTGCATTTTGAAAAGATGTGGATCTAATAGTCCAGAGTAACATGAAATGTACTTGTCAATGAAGTCCTCTATGTTATTGTTTTTGCAATGTCCAAAGATAGGTGCACCTTCAATCCATAACATGAAGTGCACATGTTCATTGCCTCAGTTCTGCAATTTGGTGAAAAATAATAATCAAATACTTTTCTGAATAAGGAATTATTTTTCAGCATCATTTCTTGGAATGCATTGACCCTATGATTGAAATAGCAACTGCAAATTACTGGGTTTTTCCTTATTTTGAAGTCCAAGTCTTTATCCTCTAAACACTCATTTTGGCTTAGTTGTTGGGTGTTAGGGATATGTTGCAATGCATTGCATAGTGGCTGCCAAAACTGTTTAGCACTTGTTAATGTAACGAAAAAGGTTGGAGGACCAAGTTGTCTGATCATAGTGAAAATACTTTTCCTTGTATTGTGTAAATAGTCAGGAGAGGTACGAATACTTTTGAGTGATCTAAAACCTATTGGAGATCTCAAAATGTTTTCTAAGTTGGTAGGGTTTTGCACATCCCTTGCATATAGTTTCTTACCTTTTAATTCAGCCTTTCTTATACAAACCCATGCTACTGATGATATATGTTGGATTATTATTTTGATAGATTTGAAAAAAAAAATTGTTATATGTGTTGAGAAGTCATTGTCTTTATGCATAAGCTCCCACTTAGCAATCTTTTGGTAGGTGAATTTTTTGGTGATTTCTTCTACTCGTGGGAGTCCAAAAAATAATGTTGGAAAGTTCATTTCTTCTGAGTAGGTATCTTGGAAATTTCCTACAGGATTGAAGCCTTCTACCGGTACAATCTCAACAATAGTTAAACCAAGATCATTGATTGCATGTGATTCATTAAACCAATGTATAAGTGATTCAAGTTCAAGTTCGTCTTCATCTTCAGAGATAGTATCATGGGCATCTATTTCACCATCTATGATGTTATCTGTTTGTTGTTGCATCTTCTTATTTGTAAATAGAAGTTGCCAGTCTTTGTTGATAGAGATTTTTTCCTTGGTATACAATGGTGTTTTTGACACGATTTTTAAAGCATTCATGACATCAGTAGGTCTCACATTTCTTTGTGCATATGCATTTTCATATTGTAACTTGCACTTAAGTCTAACTGCAATAGTATTTGTCTCATCAATGTCTCTAGGCAATGCATGTTGCACCTTATCAAAATTGACAGGAACATTTATTATTGTAACATTCAAGCTGTACTATGCTCTTTTGTATCCCAATTGTCTTATCTGGTCAAAGGCAATATGCAAGGAGACAAGTCTTTGTTCTAGGATAGTCAAGATTTGTATTACATGGTTTCATTTATTTTAGCTTATGTTCCATGGAGCAGCATGATCAAGGATATTTCCATTTACAATGGCATGTAGAAAATGTGTGCAAACAAGATCATTTGTTGCAATTATCTTTGTGGCTGGTTGAAGAGACAGCACAGAGAAAGCATTGACAAATGCATTGGTGACTTTGAGGATGTCTTTGTTGAAGCAGAACATTTCGCAAATTATGCATGCTTTAGTTGGCATATCATTGATTTCATGTAGATATTGTTGAATTGATTTCTGTTGTGCTTTGTTTGGTGAAGTTTGATGTCAATAGCTTGTAGCTTGATGTCTTGTGCATGGTTTACAGAAAATGTATTTTTCCCTAACTATTGTAGCCATCCCTTCTTGTTTGATGATCTTTTCAGGGTTAATTGATTGATTTCTATTTATGTTTGTTGGTGGTTGATGTCTATTGCTAATTGTTTCTTTCAAATGTCTAAGGGAACAATGAATCTTCATGTTGATGACAAGTATATGTGTACTAGCAGGAGTGCCTAATATGTTCGCACAGGACGATTTCCTTTTCCTTGTTTTAGTTGCAATTTCTCCCCCTTGCAGAAGAATATGTTTAGTTGGTTTGGTCTAATTCAAAAGTTGGTCCTTTGGTTGGAGTGGTTTGTAATGGCAATGACATATCATATCCTTGAAACAGATCAAGTCAATAGATGTTCTTAGTTGAATACAATTGCAGTAGATGTGCACCTTAGACAATGGATTTGGTTGCCATATGTTGATTGCACTATTGAATATGTATGAAAACCATAGCAAGCATGTTGCACAACCTTCCAAGTTTCTCTTGGCATATTCTAATCCTACCTTTCAAACTAGTGTGTGTTCTTGGAAGAGTAATTCATTGTGATATTGCTATCAAGATTTAATTTTGTGATTTTTGAGTCAAACTCATTGACCCATGTTTCATGAGTAGTGATTCAAAATGAATCCATCTCTCATGAGAATAAATGGAACACTTAGTACTTATTGGATCTAGGTGATGCTCATAGGGATGAAGCATCGTGACTTCCCGAGAGGTCAGCCATCCCAGTTGTAGACACCTAAATTTGATTACACCGCTTTGGTAAACCTATTTAGTTATCTCTAAAGGCATCAATAATTAAATTTCTCTTTATTTAATCCTTTTCCATCCCCTAGCTAATTAATTTAATTAATCATCTATAGTCCTAATTGATAAATCAAATAACCTATCATTTATCAATTAAATCCTATTCTTCTATCTAATTCCAAAAATCCCCATTTATTAAATAAATCTATTTGATAAATAAAACCCTCAAATCTAATAACCCCTAACCTATCCTTAACCCTTTGTTTAGCCTAATCCACCCCATCCACCTATACTAACTAAGCTTAGCTACTAACTCACCCACCCTCATGAATGTCATCCACTTGCAAATCTCTAACAAGCTTAGTCTAATCCTAAACCACCTCTAATCCCTCCCCTAACCTTGTCACATTCCCTAAGTAAACTTAAGACTTTCCTAAGCCAAGCAAAGTCAACAATCTCAACTCCCTCCAAAATATCCCAACCACTTAGCCATGAATGCTCTTACAATGGCCATAAAGACACTTACAAGCCCATTCATTGCTCTTACAAGCCATAATGAAGGGTCTTTATGAAGATATTATCCCTTGAGCATCCTTTGTTGACTCATCCTTCCCCTTTCTTCCATCCACTCACCTTGTGACATGTGTCACTCCCTAATTGGTGCTAAACAAGCACAATCCATGTGCTCCCCTTTGAGTGCATCCTAGCCCTCCTTAAGCTTTCATCTCTCCTTGCACCTTAGCCCTCCATCCCTCAAGCCCTTAGCCTATAAATTGAATCCCTTCCCAAGTCATTTCAATCACAATCATGGAGCTAAAGTTATAATGCTAGTTTGAGAAACAAAGCCTTTAAACCATACCCTTATAATGCCAAATTGAGAGCTCACAAAGCTACCAATTTGCCATTTCCATCTCCATTGAAGCTAGTTTGAGAACCTTGAGCATACATCCCACATCCACATAATAAACTCATCTCTAAATCAAGTGACCATTCTCATTGGGAGAGCCATTCCATGGCTCATATTCTCATTTGAGGGTTTTCACTTTGTCTCTCATATATGTTATAATTTTTATGTTAGTTAATGCTTTGTTCTCTTGATAGATTAGTATTACTTGCTAAAATATTTCTCATATACATTTTGGCATGCCCGGTGGGACCCCACTATGGGTCATTTAATCATCAATTTCTATCTATGTGTTTTTTTTTCTAACAATCTAATATTTCTTGTTGTTTGAGTGAGTTGTAGGGTGTTTCACTTGTTTTTGCAGGTTGAAGGGCACACTTGGGAAGAAGACATACCCTCAAAAATCTGAAAATAACAAAAAAAATTTTAAATTCTGGAAAAAATCTGTGCATTTCAACTCTTTTCGCACAGTGTCGTCTCTGTAGTTTGGCGTCTGCACTTGCAAACTGTCATCTTTGCCAGCTACTCTGTCATCTCTACAACCAAACCGACGTCTCTGCAGTTTGGTGTCTTCGCTTGGTTTTCTGCTATCAGTGCTGCCACTAGACTGTTGTCTGCGCATTCTCAATTGTCGTCTTCACAGATCAGCATCTTTTTTGCCGCCTCTAACCTAAAATGTTGTCTCTGCCGCCACTAACCCAAATCATCATCTCTGCAAATTAGCGTCTCCGCTTGTCTCCTATTTGCTGCACTGCCAAACAAACTTGTCTTCTTCGCTTTTTTTCTCTGTCATCTCAGCAGACTAGCATCTCCACATTTCAGCATCTCCGCAATTTGGCGTCTCTGCCTGATGAACTGTTAGCATATTAGTTCCTGCACTTTTTATTTAATAAAAAAAAAAAGAGCAAAAAAACTTAAAATTTTTGCTTTTAGTGGTTCCGTAGGATTTGGACCATTCTAAGCATTTTTACACCTAGGAAAAAGAGCAAAAAAAGTTAAAAAATTTTTTCCCATAGTTAAGCTTTCATTTTGAAAGATTTTGGGTGACTAATCAATTTGCTTTTTTGTTTTATTGCAGGTTGGAGCAACAAACTTAATCATGTTTTTTAGGTTATTCGTGGAATGAACTTGAATGGTTAAACACATTTTCTATTGAATGAATGTTGCTCAAAACACACTCTTGAATGCCATGGATTAAAATCAATTTTCTTTCGAATGCATGCTTAAAACAAACAACTCAATCTTGAATGCCAAAAATTAACTAATCATTGCAATATCTCACACTTCCAATTTGGGCTTAAAACACTCTAACACAATCTTGAATGCCTAACAATCAATGAACATTGCATGGTTTTGACGCATCTCAATGATGCTCACATTTTTTACGTTGACGAATTCTTGATTTCCATTATGTTGATGACCCTGTCAAGTTGGAATGAACATTGTATGCCATAATCACGAGTGTCTTCAATCATAGCTTACAAAATCTAAATCATCAATTGGAAAAGAACTTTTCTTTTTAGCCCAAGGTCATCTGAATCTTCTCTCCCCTTGTCGCCTTTGCAGGCCATCTTGGGTGCATAAGACTAGGATCCAAAACCTTGTTTTTAGTTTTAGGGGGCCTGCTTGGGGATTTCATCACCCCTTCGGACAACCTCAACTCCAGCGTTCCGGTGGAGTATAAAGATCAGAAGGTGAATACAAAGACACCTCTCTTGGAATCAAGATTTTGTCACTCAGGCTAAGCCTCAAGGAACTTTATACCCTTGAGAAGTGAAAGAGGAGAAGTGGGTTACCACTCCTCTCGGTTGTGTGACATGTTTTTGGTTTCATCTACGGATATGGGCCTCACGTACCTTGCGTATATCAAGGACTCCCTAGCTAAACAAAATTTTATCCTTGTAGAAAGCTTCCTAGGATGTTGGTGTGTTTGACGTGCTTGCTCCAAACTTTTGTTTGCTTGTTTTTTCATAGCTTTTGAATGAATGTTTGCCAACTTTGGTCAAAATCCTAGAAAAACAAAAATCTCCTAGCTCAAGGCATACTTAGCATAGTCACTGCTTCATCAAAAAATCATCCAAGCTCCCCCACTGTAACCAAATCTATCTAGTTCTTTTCTTTAGAACAATCCCAAATCAAAAGTCCATCCAAATCATCCCCCCAGCCAGCTAGCAACCCAATCCAAAATCACACCCAAGCCTTTAAAGAGTTGTTGTCACTTTGCTAGATTTTGCTATCCAATCAATCCTACCAATCAACCAATCTCACCAAGGTTATCCCTCTGACAGAGCATTGTCTAGGGTAATCTAGCTTTGTCACTTGTTATCCCTCATCACCTTGAGCTAAAGGTTGGAATCCAGAAGTGGTCAATATCGTGTCATGCCCATAGGATCATTATTCTATCCTCAAGTTGACACAGTCACCACCAAATCCAGCGCATAGGAAAGCAAAACTCTCACCTTTTGACAACATGCCCTTGAAGTCTTCCATCCACAGGAAAGCTAAAAATCTCCAGCCAATCCTCCGTAGGTCTATCATATAGCTTTGACTCTCCCTAGGAAATCTTTCATCAGCCAATCCAAAATCTATGCTTAATCCAAATCCAACCATGAGCTTCCATGTTCATCCATATGCAAGACCCCAGCTCCATCAAACTCATCGTCAAAGCATGAAGTTCCAATCCTATCATTATGTGTTTGGTCGTATTGTCCTTGCTCCTACCACCTCCTATTCCAATGATGATGAAAATCTTGTTGACTATGATGAGTATCTTGAAAGCCTTAGAAACATTCCGCCAACCATCCCCCAAAATCCAAGAGTTATTCCAAACTATCTAGTCATGCCATCTGATATCCTAGCTTCTCCTCCATCACCCAATCAACCATGCTTCCAATCTTTCACCCCCATCACACCAGCTATTCCTATCAATCCACCACCTCCATTTCTGATACATGAGTCTCCAAGGAATCTCCTAGAGGAAATACAAGAAAATCCACCTCCAGTAGTCGATAAGCCATGTCATCTAATCCAACCATGTGAAGTAGTCAGTGATGAAGTTTCCCCATCTATAATATTACCTTCATCTCCTATAGCTATCATCCCTATACCATCCATCAAATTGCTTAAAATCCTTCCACTTCCTGCAAGCATCAAAATCCCACCACCTATCAAATCCCTCCAAATCCTATCCACATCACCTCCAAGCATTTCCCAAATCTCTCGTAATGACCCTTATACATCCATCTTCTACTTACCCAACTCCACTACCGAATCTCCCATCTATCCATCCACTACCTTTGAGGAATCCATCCCTTCACCTCCTATCGCACTATCCACTCCAATCCAATCCTATCAAGATACTGCCCAAAAGCATGTTGACATCCCCCAAAGCATAAATGAAGATATCATTGTACCATGTCTTCCATCCATAGTGCAGTCATCATCCCCTCCATCTCCAAAACCACAAGCCATATCTCCTCTACTATAGGATATCTTGTCATCCCATCAGCTAAATCAAGATCCTATCCTACCATCTCCCCCGCTCCATGCTTCCATCTTACCACCTATCCAAGCTATTCCACCATCTATAATCTATCCTCTTGGTTCACTTACATTTGTCCATGGTGGCCTCCTCTCAGTAGAAGAATTAAGAACAGTATCTCCCCATTGCAGTACATCTAATAAAGAACTTCTACCATTTTATACAAGAAAAAAGTTTCCTCACCTCATTCAAATGCTCAATCGATGGCATTATCAAGGTCAAGGTTTAGGGCCACAAGAGAAAGAAATCAGAAAGCCTATTATTGCATAAAAGAATCCAGGATTTCATGGTCTTGGATATGTATCCAAAGGCTCGCCATCTAAAAGTATTAGTACACACCATCCCCAAACCAAGCCTCTCTCTAGGCCCACCATGCCAACCTCCCATCACTCCTTCAAGAAATCTTATGTCATCCCCCCTCCACCATCTTTACAACCCAAAACAACCTACCATATCCCCCCTTCATCTGCTAAATCCATTTTGGGTCCCTATGTCCCAAAATCTACCATCCTCCATCCTCCTATCAGCCATCATAAAAATCCTATTCCATCCATTCCTATGCAAGATCAACAAAGGCACATATCAAGGCACATCATCCATCATCACCCCCCTACACGCTCTTCCATATCCTCTCCATCTCACAAAGCTTCACCTAACCATCTTCCCAAAGCTTACCACAACAATGTAAATGCCAACTTCAACATGCATAAAGCTAAAAATCCACATCCTAGGCAATCATATTCTAAAAGACATACTCCAAAAAGGAAAAATCCAATCAAAGAATGCAAAACAATGCAAAAGCCTGTGAAAAGAAAATCCAAAACCATGTGGATCCCAAAGAAAAAAGTTGAAACCCAATGCATAATGGCATCTAACATTGCTAATCCCCCATCTAGTGACTCATTTCCGCCATCTCTTAATTCCATCTTAGGTGCCTATATCCCCAAGCGTGCTTCCACAAATCATCCATCAAGCCTGCATCTACCATCTATCCCCCATATGCTCTTTTCACACCTATCCCAAAATGTGCCAATGTTGATCTTGCAAGCATCCCCATCTCATGCTCCTTTCTAGCCTTTTCATCCCTCCATCTCCTACCATCAATCCCATCTAATCCAATCTATTGCATAAATCACACATCCGGTGCACCAATAGCTAGCAACAAAATTGAACATTCCAATGACCAGTGAAAATCCCAAAAAAGCCAAAAATAGCTGAAGAAAGCCAAAATCATTCCAGCTAAGTCCAAAGTCAAAAATTCAAAAAATAAAAGAAAAATAAAGTTTCCACTGGTGAAAACTTGGAAATTCAAGCACCTTGGACAAGTACCATGATTAAAACTTGGCAAACAAGCATCATGTGTAATCCAGCCATCCCCAACTTAGCCTATCATCCTCATGCTTTTGGTCACATCTTACCATCCAGCTCCATCTTCTAATTTACCCACCTATCTTTCATCCTCCAGCTTTTATCTATCACTATCCACTTATCTTCTACAACCTCACCCCATCATCCCAGCTATCATCCATCTCCCTAGTGCCTTCAGCTTTTCCATCCTAGCTTCAATCCTATCACATCCATCGTAAGACCTCCTTCTGCATGTCATCTTCTGACTAGGGGAACTGTATTCCTTGGAGATCTTGTCTTTTCCATCCTCCCCTATCATTGGTATCTCGCTCTAGGCTATCCTCATGCAAATCCAATGTCATCCTCTCATTAGCCATTCACTCTAGCACCATCTATCAACTCAACTACCACCAACCTTAGCATTGTCCCCATCCTTGGTCATGCATTTATCATCATCATTGGATGCATCCTGCCAAATCCATATCTTCCTCTATCACCTCATCCTTAGCTTCTACATCTTGCACCAACTTGAGCCATCCCGCTATCTTATCATCCAGAGCTCCTATGCAACTTGTAAATAATCTTGTATCCAACACTTGTATCATACCTTGTATCATAGCTTTTATATCCAATCTTATCCAAAATACCTTGTACATTTGTACCATATCTTGGTCTGTCAACTTGTACATCCTCTTTAGCTTAGTACCATTGTATCTATCTAGCTTTCGTGTCAGTTCACCCTTGATCAACATCTTGCACACATTGCACAACCCTTGGTTAGCTATTCCAATGCATCCGTTTGCTAGATGTCCTATCACCAAAGTGTTATCCTTCTTAGTTCAGCTTGCCAGACACATCACTCATCCAGTTCCATTAGCTTAGGTGCTCTCTGATAGATCCTTATAGGATATAGCTTTCCTTATGACTGATCTTGGTCCGTTAGTACCTTGTCCTACTCATCTCGTTGGCCAACAGTTCTCTTTTGGATTTTTGGTTTCTTTAGATTTGGAATCTTCCCTTTTGGGTCTTGAAGTATCTTTTCCAAGCAATCTTTTTTGTTCCCTCCTCAAGGTTGCCACGATCTTCCATATCATGGTATACTGCGAATGGGGCAATCTGAGCATAAGGTCTTGATCAGGTATTTCATTTGTTTTTCTTTTCTGCTTGTGGGTTACCTAGTGTCAGTTCCACGATGCTTCCTTCGAGAATCATGTGTGATACTGGGGCAATCCTTGCGTGTTTTTTTTGAGTCAATCCGTCAGTCCTCTAAATAGTTAGTGAAAAGGCTTTGATGTTCTTGGTGACCTTGGCAATTAACCAACAGTCCTATAGCAAATCTAGTGCTCAACTACATGGTGGTACTTCTCTTTGAAGTATTCCCTTGCTCAAAAAACTTCAATAGATTCCCTTCATCTCCATTATCTCCCATTCATATCCAGCATCCATCTCTCCTTCCCCAGCTTATGCAACCATATCTCTCAGAATCAATCATCACTCTTAGCTTTAGGGATCCACAATCCTAGTCTTAGGGATCCACCAATCCAATCAATCCACCAAGTCTCATCTTTCAAGATCCACAATCCTAGTCCTAGTGATCTCTGAAACCCATCTTTCGCCAATCAAACTCTTTGAAATCCTGTTGCATCAGCTTTATAATCCCATCATCCATCTCCCTATCCTGGATTCCTTTTTATAGCGCTCTGCTCCTTCATCCTCCATCTCCCTTGAAGTCTTAAGCTTGCTTCCTCTTGTGCCACTGATTCTCCCTTTATCATTCTCCCATAGTGAGAGTTTGAGCTAATTCAACCCCTTCTCTTTGCCAATCTGTGTCTCTCCTCGTCTCAATTTCTAGTGCTTTTCAAGAAGCTCTCGAGCCTCATTTCTCTCTTCGCCACCTTCTTGAGGAGCATCATCTAAGTCTAGTCTCTCCTCTTCTTATCCGAGACTGGGGCAACCTTGTTGCTAAAAATCTTCCTCGTGTCATCTTCATTCGAACTTCTTTGAAATAGTATTGTCTCAACACTATGTCAAAGAGGGGCAAAATGTAGACACCTAAATTTGATTACACTGCTTTGGTAATCCTATTTAGTTATCTCTAAAGGCATCATTAATTAAATTTATATATATTTAATCCTTTGCCATCCCCTAGCTAATTAATTTAATTAATCATCTATAGTCCTAATTGATAAATCAAATAACCTATCATTTATCAATTAAATCCTATTCTTCTATCTAATTCCAAAAATCCCCATTTATTAAATAAATCTATTTGATAAATAAAACCCTCAAATCTAATAACCCCTAACCTATCCCTGACCCTTTATTTAGCCTAATCCACCCCATCCACCCATACTAACTAAGCTGAGCTACTAACTCACCCACCCCCATGAATGCCATCCACTTACAAATCTCTAACAAACTTAGTCTAATCCTAAACCACCTCTAATCCCCCCCCCTAACCTTGTCACATTCCCTAAGTAAGTTTAAGACTTTCCTAAGCCAAGAAAAGTAAACAATCTCAACTCCCTCCAAAATATCCCAACCACTTAGCCATGAATGTTCTTACAATGGCCATAAAGACTCTTACAAGCCCATTCATTGCTCTTACAAGCCATAATGAAGGTTCTTTATGAAGATATTATCCCTTGAGCCTCCTTTGTTGACTCATCCTTCCCCTTTCCTCCATCCACTCACCTTGTGACATGTGTCACTCCCTAATTGGTGCTAAATAAGCACAATCCATGTGCTCCCCTTTGAGTGCATCCTAGCCCTCCTTAAGCTTTCATCTCTCCTTGCATCTTAGCCCTCCATCCCTCAAGCCCTTAGCCTATAAATTGAATGCCTTCCCAAGACATTTCAATCACAATCTTGGAGCTAAAGTTATAATGCTAGTTTGAGAAACAAAGCCTTTAAACCATACCCTTATAATGCCAAATTGAGAGCTCAAAAAGCTACCAATTTGCCATTTCCATCTCCATTGAAGCTAGTTTGAGAACCTTGAGCATACATCCCACATCCACATAATAGACTCACCTCTAAATCAAGTGACCATTCTCATTGGGAGAGCCATTCCATGGCTCATATTCTCATTTGAGGGTTTTCACTTTGTCTCTCATATATGTTATGATTTTTATGTTAGTTAATGCTTTGTTCTCTTGATAGATTAGTATTACTTGCTAACATATTTCTCATATACACTAGTACTACTCCATCTTGAGCGCGCTTAACTATGGAGTTTCCTCCATGGTTAAAACCAAACCTTGCAACCCCATTTGAAAAACCTTCACCAAGTGTTGTGCCTTATGAAACATTCATTAGAAAGCCCCTTATGCTCATCAATTGATAAGTAGGAGATAATTTCCATAGCAAGTCAAATTGTGATATTGCTATTAGGATTTAATTGTGTGATTTTTGAGTCAAACCCATTGACCCATGTTTCATGAGTAGTGATTCAACATGAATCCATATCTCATAAGAATAAATGGAACACTTAGCACTCATTGGATCTAGGTGATGCTCACAAGGGTGAAGCACCGAGACTTTCCAAGAGGCCACCCATCCTAGTACTACTCCAGCCTGAGCATGCTTAACTACAGAATTTCCTCCATGGTTAAACCCAAAGCTTGCAATCCCATTTGCAAAACCTTCACCAAGTTTTTTACCTTATGAACCATTCATTAGAAATCCCCTTAAGCTCATTAATTGATAAGTAGGAGATAATTTCCACAAGAAGTCAAATTGTGATATCGCTATCAGGATTTAACTATGTGAATTTTGAGTCAAACTCATTGACCCATGTTTCATGAGTAGTTATTCAACATGAATCCATATCTCATGAGAATAAATGGAACACTTAGAACTCATTGGATCTAGCTGATGCTCACAGGGGTGAAGCACCAAGACTTCCCGGGAGGTCACCCATCCCAGTACTGCTCTAGCCTGAGCACGCTTAACTACAAAGTTTCCTCCATGGTTAAACCCAAAGCTTTCAACCCCATATGAAAAATCTTCACCAAGTGTCATGCCTTATGAACCATTCATTAGAAAACCCCTTAGGCTCATCAATTGATAAGTAGGAGATAATTTCCACAGCAAGTCAAATTGTGATATTGATATCAGGATTAAACTATGTGATTTTTGAGTCAAACTCATTGACCCATGTTTCATGAGTAGTGATTCAACATGAATCCATCTCTCATGAGAATAAATGGAACACTTAGCACTCATTGGGTCTAGGTGATGCTCATAGGGATGAAGCACCGAGACTTCCTAAGAGGCCACCCATCCCAGTACTACTCTAGCCTGAGCGCGCTTAACTATAGAGTTTCCTCCATGGTTAAACCCAAAGCTTGCAATCCCATTTGCAAAACCTTCACCAAGTGTTTTACCTTATGAACCATTCATTAGAAAGCCACTTAAGCTCATCAATTGATAAGTAGGAGATAATTTCCATAGCAAGTCAAATTGTGATATTGCTATCAGGATTTAACTGTGTGATTTTTGAGTCAAACTCATTGACCCATGTTTCATGAGTAGTGATTCAATATGAATCCATCTCTCATGAGAATAAATGGAACACTTAGCACTTATTGCATCTAGAGATGGATTCATGTTGAACCACTACTCATGAAACATGGGTCAATGAGTTTGACTCAAAAATCATGTAGTTAAATCCTGATAGCAATATCACAATTTGACTTGCTGTGGAAATTATCTCCTACTTACCAAAGAAATTTGTTATCCAAGATGGGAGATTGGCTGTCCATATGGAAACAAAACAATGCAAATTTCTTCTTTATTTTCAATGCATTGGCCAATGACTAAGCCATGAACAATCACAAGACAATTGCATCAAACCGGTTGTCAACCAAGAAGGCTATAGCTCCAAACATGCTTTCACCATATGGAGAAGTAAAATTAGCAGATTGTTTCAGATCAATTCAAGCTAACTCTTCTTCAGTTATGTCTCCAATATTTGTTATGGGGGACGATAAAACTAACATTTGTTGTTCCATAGTTGGTATTGTGTTGTATGTACTTAGTCTTGAGAAAATAGGTTCATAGTGCCTGACCAACGAAGTGATATCATGGAAAATAATTGATGTTTTAGGATGAGGCGCATGTTTGTTCAGATGTAGGTAGGGTTTTTTGCATGTTAGTGACCAAATGCATATGGTTATGTCAAGCCAAAGAGACAACCAATGGATACAGAATGTGTCACCCCTAAGACCTGATTCACCTAGTGAGTTGGTTTAAGTTATGAAAAGGCGTATTCTTTTCCAATATGTGGCTTGGTTAGTTACTTTATTCAAATTATAGAGCAGTGAAGGGTGGAGCTCATGCAAAAAAAAGGTTGATGCTATAGCAAAACCATGGTGGAGCGAGTGTAGGAAATAATCAACAAGTCCATTATGAAGTTTGGCACATGTATATTGAGAATGAAGCAACAGTTGTAGTGTATCAAATAAAAAATCACCAACATTGAAGTTAAATGAACTAATTTGAAAGCATTGTACATTGTCAAGAGCATCGTCAATTGATGTGTCTTGAGATCAGGTGCTTGATTTGTATTTGTCTAGTATCAATGGACTTGCTAATGCTTGGCCTGATGCAGTTGATCTAGCTAATATTGTGTTTGCCATTTGATGAATGAAGGAAAGATAGAGTAAGTGCATGTTCAAAACAAGGATGAGATATGGCAATCTTGCTATGCCAGTTGTCTGCAAAATAGCGGGGAAAACATGTTGTCAACTCTAATAGTGCAAAGGCAACATGCTTAGTTTTGCAGTAGAAATATTCATAGAAAGCCATGCTATGGGAAAGATTCTAATCCGTTCAAGCAAAGATATGTTTATTTGCAATCATACATGAAGAAGACAAACTCAGGAAGATGAAATTATTTGAAATTCATGCATTTCAAAAAGCTAAGTTTAGTGAATTCTATAAGATGTATGATATGTATCTTATATATGGACTATTCTTATATGGGAGGATGGAATGAACCATAGTGCTAGTCACTTTTAAACACTATAATCTTAATTTTAGTTTTCCAAAGATGCCTATAGATTGATGCTCGTTAACTAGAATGGAGACTATAATTGAAACTAGCATGACACATTGACACATTGAATATTGTTACCAACACTAACATATGTACAAATCTCAGGACCTAGAATACAAGGGAGCATATGGTAAACAATGAAGGGATAAAACTATATGACACTATTAAAGTTATTAACTTCTTTGTGCCTAGATATATCATTATTCATAGCATAATATTAAAATAGTATTCATATCCTTTTGTAAGGAAAGCAAATTATGATATTTACATCTTTAGTAACTACTCTTTGAACAAGTTTTATGCAAGCCTATCTTATGATGAAATTTGTAGCTTCTTTTAAGGTCAACTATATTTGCATCGAACATGTCCAAGTTGATAGATTATGGAAACTTGAGTTAAAAAGAGGTTCAAGCACAGACATGTAGTTGCAAAAGCTTTTTAGAATCTGGGATCCTTATCAGTCCATGGGCAAGAAGTGGGTAAAGATTGTGGAAGGAATGAAAGATTTTGGAAGGGATAAAACTATTTGAGACTACTAAAGTTATTAACCTCTTTGTGCCTAGATATATCAACATTGATAGCATAATATTAAAACAATATTCATATCTTGATGTAAGGAAAGAAAATTATGATCTTTACATCTTTAGTAACCACTCTCTAAATAGGTTTTATGCAAGCCTATCTTATGTTCAAATTTGTAGCTTCTTTTAAGTGAAACATATTTATATCGGATATGTCTAAGTTGATATATTCTGCAAACCTGAGATAAAAAGAGGTTCATGCAAAAATAGGTAGTTGAAAAGCCTTTTGAGAACCTAGGATCCTTATCAGTCTGTGGGCAAGAAGCCAATAAAGATTACAGAAGGAATGAAAGCTTTCAAAAGGGAGAAATGAGAAGGTATAGAAATATAGAGGGCTATAGGAGATGATCTTATATGTATATTTATTGGTTACAATTTTCGTCATTGGCCAGTAAGAGAAGACAAATTCAAGTATGATAATCTAGCTATATGAAGTGAAAAAATAGCTATGTGCCTAGTCATATAACTGGCTATGATTCTATTATAGCATGGAAAGGAAGTATGTGAGAAAACGGTATGCATACCGTATCCATATGGAAGAGTTTGAAGAATAGCTTTATGGTGAAATGACTTGACCAAAAAAAGGGACTCTTATTTGGCAAACATAATAGCTAGAACTTCTAACAAAGTAGAATTAGGAGAGCGGATTCTGAAAGTACTAGAAACAATGATTTTTGACCAAGAATTGAAATGAAGTGGGGAGGCAAACATTGAATAGGTGGTTAAAAATTATAGATACTACTATTGAGACATTGTGACCAGGCTTCAACCCTAGGATGAGAAGACTTGACATCTACCATTGAGAGAAGTAATTGTGTGTTCAAGTTTTCTTGAGTCCAACAAATGAGAAGGTATAGAAATATAGCAGGCTATAGAAGATTATCTTAAGTGTATATTTATTAAGTTACAATGTGTCTGAATGACAAGTAAGGGAAGACAAATTCTAGTATGATAATCCAACTATATAAAGGGGAAAAATAAATATGTGCCTGGTTGTATAATGCAAAGAATAGAAACTGGCTCTGATTCTAGATATAGTATGGAAAAGAAGTTTGTAGAAAGATGGTATGCATAACAAATCCATGTCCAAGAGGTTAAAGAATAGCTTTATGGTGAAATTACTTGACCAAGAAATTGGACTCTTATTTGGTAGACATAGTGCACCACACATCATTTAATCTTGACTTAGGAAGGCAAAATATGGAGTTATGATTCTAGATATAGCATGGAAAGTGGGTGCGTTGAAAAATGGTATGCATACCAAATTCATATGGAAGAAGTTGAAGAACAACTATATGGTGAAACTACTTGACTAGGAAATTGGACTCTTATTTGGCAGACATAGGAACTGCAACTTCTAACAAAGTGCAATGAGTAGGGCCTATTCCGAAAGCTCTACAAAGATTTTTTTTTGACAAAGAAATGGAATGTAGTAGGAAGGGAAACATTGAATAGGTGTTTAGAAATTATAGATAGTGTGGTTCAGATATTGTAACCAGATGTGAAACCTGGGAAGAGAAGACTTTACATCTAACATTGATAGCAGTAATTGTGTGTTCAAGTTTTTCTTGAGGGTATGTGCAGGATCATGGTGTACCAAACTATGGCCTTAAGTGGCAGTGAAAAACTAACAAATTAGGGTTATGTCAACTTGACACATAATTTTAAAGTGGTTCTAGACTTTATATCAAAAAGTTGTAAGAAAATAATCGTTAGGAAATTGAATCTAGTTTCTAAACTTCAAGGCCTTATCTAGAGAAAAAATTATTTTATTGGTCAAAAGTTTGGATTTTAATGCAGTACTACAAAAATTTTAGGGCAAAAATAAAAAGTAGGTGTATGTCTGACCACCTTAATCATAATCAAATGATAATATTTTTAAATATAATTTTACATATAAAAAGTAGACTCGTAGACTCGTGCCTGGATGTGACACATATTTTTGGGAATTTTAATTCCAAATAAATAATTAATTATGAATTTTCTACTATACCATTTTCAGAATTAAAAAACTCTCGTGTCTGACCACATTAACTAGTTCAAAAAAAATCAAAATTAATTTTTTCTATTTTTTTTCTTATACTAGTTGAAGCATAGAATGTGATGCATCTTTTGGATTTCAGAAATCTTATACGGTTTGAAAGTTATAGCTATTTTTCAACTAGTATGTCAATAAGTACTTTGTAGCTAACTCCATTAGAAAATAAGTAATAATTACTTACTGAACTCATAATTTGACAAACCTTACATTTATGAAAAGCTAAGAACATTCTTAAGAAACCCTTTTCATTACAACAAATTTTGGTTAAAGAAAAGTCGTCAGCTACATGGTTGAAGTAAAAAACACATAAGAACATGCCAAAAACACATTTTTGGGATGTTTTAAACATGACCATATAAGGTTGGTATTGAAAGATATAGTAGGAATTATAAAGGTATTAATTGTTTTCATTTAGTATTAGGATGGGTGGGAAAAAAGTTGGAATAGATTTTGAAATTCTTTGAGGCATTTCAGAACTACATATTTTTCAGATCGCCACTTTTTGGCACGCCATGATCCTGCATATACCCTTGAGTCCAAAAAATGAGAAGGTACAAAAATATAGCAAGCTATAGAATATTATCTTAAGTTTATATTTATTGGTTACAATTTGTCTGATCGAATGGTAAGGCAAGACAAATTCTAGGATGATAATCAAACTATATGAAGGGGGGAAACAGCTATGTCCCTGACTATATAACACAAAGAAAGTAAACTGGCTATGATTCTCGGTATATTATAGAAAGGAAGTATGTGTAAAATGGTATGCATACTAAATCCATATGCAAGAGGTTAAAGAATAGCTTTATGGTGAAACTTCTCGACTAGGAAATTGGACACTTATTGTCAGACATAGTGCATGACACATCATTTAAGCTTGACTTAGAGAGGTAAAATATGGTATTAGAAGCATACAAATTCAAGGATTTTGATTCAACCTATAGGAATGCACTCGATCGTAAGGACTGAAGAGAGAAAAATCAAAAGCTTCTTTAGCTCTCTTGATATTCTATCATGTTCATATTTACCTTGGGACAAACATTCAAATTCAAGATAAAGCAGTGGCTATTGTAGGGAAAATGACAAGTCCATGCTAGTTCTAGTTAATAAATATAGTATTAAATAACTAGAATATACTATTAAAATTAATATTGTTGTACTATATAAATAATAGATGAATTAGATTTTTAACACATAATTTATTTTTTACAATTGACACTAACCATTTTAGAAAGGAAATTTAAGTCTTAGATCCATAGATAATCATTAGTCTATGAAATGATTTCTGGAAGATTAGTCTTCACTATATAAATCACACATTAGGATTGGATTAAAACACCCTCCTATTCCTTGTTTTATATGTAGAATTTAGAAACAAGATAAATTGTATTAAGCATCTACTCTATTTAATTTGTAAAGGTATCTATCAAAGACATTCATTAGTCTTTTACAATTGACACTAACCATTTTAGAAAGGAAATTGAAGTCTTAGATCCACATATAATCATTAGTCTATGAAATAATTTTTGCAAGATTAGTCTATAGTACAAAAATCAAACATTAGGATTGGATTAAGACTCCCTCCTACTTCTTGTTTTATATGTAGAAGTTAGAAAGAAGATAAATTGTATTAAGCATATACTCTATTTAATTTGTAAAGGTATCTATCAAAGAGATTCATTAGTCTACATGAGAAATGAATATATGTAAACATATCACACAACGAAACTTAATACATATCCATGGATAAGAAGAAGCAATGACAATGAATTTACCTTTGTAGATGTCAAGTTGAGATCCCAAGTGATGTAGGAGTAACCAGTATCAAGTGGAAGTAGAAGCTAAGAATTTTATATTACACAAGAGTGTCAGATTCAATAACAAATAATGGATAAAATATTATAAAAAGTAAACAAGTAGTTATTATAGTCTCTTACTTATAGATATATGCCTGGTCATACAAATAAGAAAGAAATACAAAATATGAATATATGCTAGTTGGTTTTACTATGAACAAGCAAACTAGACAAATATGAATATCAGACCTATTTGAATTTTTCTCCTCATTATATGTCATAGAAGAGGCCTTAGTTCAAGGAATATGATGAATGGGAGAATAATTGTTTATATTTGCAAGTTAGCTATTCCAAATTATGGCCAGTGTATAAAAAGGACAATGGAATACTCAACACAGGAGACATTTTTTTGTAAACAAAATTTACTCTTCTTATGTTTTTTTTGTGATTCTAATATCTAATAAAAGGAATTAATAAAGGTGCACGTAATTGTAAGGTTTAGGAGTGTAATTTTTACAAAGTAAATGAAGTTCTCATGGGAGTCTATCATGTTTATAATATAATTGCATGGAACTCATTGCAGCACGCTAAGATGTAATGGATGTAATTGCTAGAGCATTGTGCCTTATTTCTTTGTCTACCACCACCATACATGTCTATGATTAAGATGCTTAACATATGACAAACTACATTTCCACTTAATTGAATGTAAGGAAACCTGCAAATTTTAAATTTGCCCCACCTAAAAACCGATGTAGTGCAATGGTTATTGTTTTCTGAAAAAACCACTTGTTTAATATTTTCCAATATATAAAAGGCACATGCAGAGCATAGACTAAATTGTAGACACAAGTAATGACTCCGAAGAGAAATTAATCATTGAAACAAACTGATAATTGAATAATAGCAGGAAGACATAAAAATTTATGAACATTTTACAAGTCCTAACCATCACAAGATATGACCTTGAATTCAAAAACATAACAACAATATAAAGGAACTTGATGGTGACATTTTATGGTGTTGTACTTGTATGTTCCGCATCAAAAACTGTATCTAATGCCTTAACAATGCTATACATTCCAAATTTTGATGAGTTGGCCACTAGAAAAGAGGTGTTCTATCTCCAATTGTCATGCCCATGCTGTTGAAACTATTTTTTGGTAATAGATGCTTGTAATCAGATTTATAATTGCAGGAATAATATATGTAGGATTTGGAACTGATAAACATTGAAACATTTGTTTGAACCCTCTACTAGAATTTTGTAAGCTTGACAAACTAAGCTCAAACATTGCCACTATATCTAACCAATGGGAGTTTTAGTTCCTAATGATGAAATAAGACTGAAACCCTTGCTTGTGCATTCTCAAAGTAGGAATATTTGCAAGAATGGATCCTATTTTTGTTGGGCCCTTTTAATAGCTTTTAAGTCAGTTGACTTCCTCAAAAAGTAATGTTTTGAGATCTTTTATGGACCCTTTACAATTCAACTATTTGATTGTGGTAATGTGTAATGGCCATAGATCTATTTTTCCATTGATAAGAATTCAAATCAATTTGGAGAGAAACTAAATAGGTATATATCATATATAGAGTCAGACCTCTTAGAATCCAGATTAGTAAACATGCAAAGCTCTTTTAGAAAACATATTATTTGGATTCCCTAAGCTATTTGGTCAAGCACCTATTGAGGAAAGAAAACTTCAACACAAGTACATACACATTTTGTTGATGGGTGCAAATACATTTATAGTTTATTTATTCTTGTAGATGGGTATACACATCTATAGTCTAATTGTTCTTGTGGGTATGAAGTTCTATTTCTAAATATTTGGATATTGAGTCCACTTGATGGAAAAGGATTGACACAAAAAACATTTTTATCCTCAAGTCTTGTTTTTGGTGATGCACATCTGTTTTGTACCTCCAACTCTATTTTTCAGTAAAAATTATTTTTCTATATCGCGTGGTTTATATATGTCAGGCTAACAAAATAAATGTATGCTATAATGTATTTTAATTGTTGTATTATATTGTGTAAACTTAAGCTAACAATATTTCAGCTTCTAAATACATTTTATTCTTCTTTTTTTTGTCCAAATTGTTTTGGTTACCTGTATCATACTTTTATTTTATAAATAGAATCAAATTAAACATAACTATTTAGAATGATAGTTTGACATATTACTAATAAATAATAAGTAATGTAAAACATATTTTTCTCAAACTTGTATTTCATTTCTATTTTTCAAATATTTAATAATAGATACCATTATTGACAACTTGGAGAAACATCAAACTATCCATTTAATGGACACGTAGACTAACATTTAATATTCATCAAACTATAGTGGACAGTCATACATAGGAAACTTAAAGAAAGGAAAAATAACAACACACATAATACTTCGAATTTGATTTAGTCACAATAAGATCTCTTCATGTTGTGTAGTTGAAATATTAAGTAGAAATTTTAAAGTAACATTGAAAATTAGAAAGGCATAAACTATATAATATTCATATTTCAAAGTGATAATCTATGGCTACTTCAATTGCTATAGTAATTTTGTATAGTTGGAACTAGTAACTAAACAAAGTAGATGATCTTTAGCCAATTGAATAAGTTGAATGACTCCAATAGATGCAACAAGAAATCAATCAAAAAATGTGGGAAACACCAGCTGGAAGTTTTCAACCATAGTGAAGAGACACATCATAAATGACAAAATAGTAGCATGTTATTTAGTTTATTTCTACACATTCTTTGTGCAATATTCGTTGTTGGAGTTTTGTTTCTGGTCTTGCAATTTAGGTAAATCACTTAGCTAGCATTGCCCAGAATTTAGGACTAAATGACATTCTGTAAGCAATAGTAGTGCTTTGAGAAGATGCAATTATGAACATTCAAACTAAAACAAGAGGAAAAACATCAACTTCATATATATGACACAAAAGGATTTAGGACACTAGAACATGCTATTATTTGGTTTCAAATTTTAAAATTCATCATAACCTCAAACAGCTTCCAATACTTTAACCTACAAAATGAGACCTGAGAAATATCCAAGCATTAGAAAAAGCAAGTTTGAGATATGTTGAACAGATTTTGTGATGTTTGAATATCTAGGCAAGAAATTAAATCCTTAAAATTTTGGGAATGGTTCCAGTAATTGCATCTTTAAATACTAGAATATGGAAGTAAAATGAAAATAAAATGCGATTATATGATTTTCTAGAAATGGAGTACATAAAATAGATCTCAATGGGATCAAAATTCAAAATCGGAGCAATCTTCAAACCCTCTAAAAACCCCATGGATTGCATAAATCTACTTGTTCTTACCCATTAAAACCCACTAAAACTCATGACTAATGTAACTGAAAAGCTATAATGATTTCTGAATGTTTGAATGAACTCAGAGTCTATAAGATTTCACATTGAATTATTTCATTTGCACACATTTTTTATGAACCAAAGACTCCCAACTCTACACATTACAAAGGGAAACCCTCCTATGATATAATTTATAGAACCCTATCCTACACTAATAGAGCTTACCACCACAATGACCTAGGGTCGAGTCCATAATGGCACACCTAACAATACAATTGGAGTGATTTTGATGGTTGCAATGGGATACTATCTGCATATGTTTTTGATGCTTTAATGAATAACGGATTTAGGAGGAATTCACTGGAATACATTTTAACTGTATGAGACCGAACAATACACAACTTGGCAATACATCTATTCAAACAATATTCAAGATTAAAATACTGAAACAATTTTTTACTGGGAATAGTAACCCTACAAACATTATGCAGACATATATCTATGTCCTTGAACGTAAAGAGAGGGACATATAAGCTAGTTTCAAGCTCAACGCACAAAATCAAAATCAAAAACTACAAACAATATGATAAATTTGGGATCTCTCAGTAAACTCCAAATACTTGTAATGACTTAGCCAATATTAGGATTTTAAAAGAATGAGAGCGTTACCTCAAGTATTTTGTTTAACCCCTTCAACTGTTGCTACAACTCTTGAAACCCTAGAGTACATGTCTGTCCAACCCCTTTGTAAAGGTTGTAGACATAAATAACAAAACCTAGAAAAGCTATTTTCTAACTCTAACTACAGAAGAAGTAGAATGCCTTTGTTTAAACACTAAGAACAAAGAAAGGGTAAATGACTTTAAACATGTACCTTGAGGATAACAAAGGCAAATCGGCCCTCGAAATGGCCAACCACGTGAGAGGTAGGATAAGGTCTCTGATCCCTAAAATTTTTGAAGGCTTCAATGACTAGGAAGACGTTGTTCAAAGATTTTCATAGCCCATATTGTTGCCTTAAGGTTGTCAGATTCTCCAAACCCTCAACAAAAATGCACAATGCAAATGCCTTCGAAAGCTGCACGATCTCTTCTACAAACTACAAACACAAACAAAATCTAGTTGCATGCATCTTACTTTTAACACTGCATCGACCCAGAGGAATGGTTTTAATGTGCCATTGAATGACAATAATGAGAATAAGCATATGAAAGATTTCACCATCCCATTTGGTAGCTGCCTCCTCCTCAGACATGACATTGACAATAAATATGACAGTTGTTTTCATTTCCACGAGTACTCACTCTGCCTTTTTTATTTATTGCTATTTCAAAAAAAATAATGAATAAAACCACTAGAAAAATAAAACAGCCCAATAGGAAAATGAGGAAATTCAAATAAATTGAAAAATTAGACATATCTAACTGCTATGCACCATACCATTTTTATTTTTTTGCCTATCATCCAAAAAATATGGAAGGAGGATTAATTGTTTTAGTTCATTTGAAAATAATAGTCTCTACCTTTTTAAAAGCCAGAAACTAATAAAAGTGATCGAACATATTGTGGGTCAATCATGTCTCCCCGTTTGAGTCACACGTCACATTGAAACCTAAAGAGCACAATTCTATTTATCTCTTTTGAGTCCATTAACGTATGATCAAAAGAGAAGTGGCATCCATCTCAGGCAGCTCTATGAAGTTTCCTTCAAATATATTCTTAGACAAAACCTTGACCAGTTCACAACACTCAAAAAGGTTAGACATCTTCACGTTGATAGTAGGGATAACCTCAAAAAAGGATATTAATGGAAATCTAGAAGTTCTTTGCCATTGTAACTACAAATCGAGTGAAACTGAGAGATTTTCTTATCGTTATTTGAAATTGCTAAAACATTGTGCATCCAATCATGTTCCACACAACGCTTGCTTTGTTTCCTGGTGCAGGAGCACCTCAAATATTCAAGCCACAGTTGAAGATTATAAAGATTGCAAAGATCCTCAAAACAAATTAGAAGGAAGGAATGTATAAACAAGGTCATCAAATCAATTGTGCAGTCTTGGAACCTATAATTATGCTAAAATAATATTAGGTCTTCAAGATAGGTTTAGGTATAGAAAAGAGTTTAATGTTTAATAAAACCATTGTATGGCTTTTCAAGTTCAAACATTAAATAAAAAAAGGTAACGGCTGGTTTAGAGGGAAGTTTAGTTTGTAATAATTTTAAAATACCCAACTCAATGATGATAGTTGGTTAGAGTCAGTTATTATAGGGTGTCTTATAAATTGGAAAGAGTCTCTGATGTAAAAAAAGAGAGGAGAGAATATATTGAAAGAGTGGTATGTATGGACTAGTGAACAACAATATTAAAACTTAGATATTTTGCAACTCAAATTCCATATTGTGATCTGCAAACCGATTGGTTGGCTCTACAAATGCATTAATAAAGTTTCCTTCATCATTCCAAGTAATTTGTTGATAAGTTTCATGTTATTATAGGTTTGTTGTTACACCTGTTGCAGAACCTATAGATTTCTTTTAATTATTTATTTGTTGCAGTAGGTTTTGAAGGAAATGAAAATCTTTCCATGAGGATGAAGGCTTGATACTGATGGAAAGAGTTATTCTAACATGTATGATATATTACTAACCAAGCACATGCAGAATTAAACAAGATAGAGATTCTAACCAAACAAGGGGTTTATTTTCTGATGGGAGACATTAAACAATGTAAATGTCAAGGTGAATTCATTGCTAGTTGGGATTGGAAGTGTGTGTAATCAAGTGATTGAGAAAGCCCTAGTTCAAGAGTAAGAAATGCTAGGAAGACTCTGCCATATGATTCCCTTGTAAATTGTGTCATTTATTATTTTATTTTCATCATTGTGAACTCTCTCCACATCATTTCCATAAATTATCAACTATTTCCTATTGCTTCCCCACTGTGCTTCTCTATCACATGACAAAGTAATTTTGATTAATCTCAGAAATGGAGATTGGAGGGACAGTAGTAATGCTTTGAGCAACTGGAACGAGTCTCACCAAACTCCATGCACTTGGAAAGGAATTACCTATGATGAGTTTGACAGAGTTACCACTGTTGATCTTACTGGTCACTCCATTTCTGGCAACTTCACTTCTACCATTTGCTGCCTTCCCAATCTCACAGAATTGATTCTTCAGGGCAATGCTTTCACTATTCTTTCCCCAGATGTCCTCTTCAATTGAAAGCATTTGCAAAAGCTTGATTTTTCAAGCAATGGCTTCACTAGAAAGCTGCCAACTCATATCTCCAAATTGAGTGAGTTGAGAGTTTTGAATTTTTCATATAATGCTTTCAGCAGCTCCATTCCACCAACCTTCAGGCTCCTGCCAAAGATAGAAGCTCTCTTGTTGCACAAAAATAGTCTGACAGGGGCATTCCCTAATTTTGTAGGGCATTTTGTGTCTCTAAGAAACTTCACGATTGGGGGTAATCCTCTACATCCCAGTGTTATACCGAGAGAGCTTGGCAATTTGAAGTAGTTGCAGGTGTTAAGGCTAGATAACTATAGCCTTGTTGGAGAAATCCCTTCTTTCCTGAGTAATTTAAGTCGGCTAGTGTTCTTGGATCTATCATAGAATGATCTTTCTGGCGATATTCCTGCCAGTTTGATGTCTCTGTAAAATTTGATGGAGCTCTCTCATTTTAGAAATAACTTTTCTGGATGAATTTCAGAGAACATTGATCAGCTCACAAGGTTATCCTTTTTGGACTTGGGGCACAAATCAGTTCGAAGGTACAGTTCCCAACACAGTTGGTAATCTCACATAGGTGATTCTTCTTCAATTGCAAAAAAATTCACTAGAAAGATACCTTTTCAGATTGGTGAGCTCCGGCACTTGAGTTACTTGATGCTCTACAACAACCGTTTTAGTGGCTGGTTACCCCAGGGTATGGGTTCCAATCCCAACGTCGTGGTCTCTGATGTGTCGAATAGTGGGTTAGAAGGCCCTCTTCCCAAAAATCTATGCAAGGGAGGAATGTTGTATGCCTTTGTAGCCTCTTCCAACAATTTCTGTTGAGAAACATGTGTCTCAACCTTGCAATCCTTTCTTGGAAAATTCCAAATTTTGTTTGTGGAAGTTTTCCACTTGTTTATGCATTGGAAAATGGTTAGTGAGTTGTTAAAATGAGGCTTGTCCATAGTAGAATATAGGTAGGTCATTTTTAGAGCCTTGATGACTCATTTTGTGACTTTTATGGGGGTCCAGACTAAGAGACAAAATTGTGGACGGAATTACTATTTTTAACCTGGTTGTTTTTCCATATTGGAAATGTAAATGTCAAAAATGGGTAACATGTGGCATGGTAGTTTTTCCCATGGTTTTATAAAACCATAAGTGGTTTCCAGGTTGTAAAATCACTATAAAAGGAGGGCTTGGGGAAGTGTTTGTGTAATTGAGTTTAGTTTGCAAGACTGGTGCTAGAAGGAGTCTCTCCAAGTTTGAGTTGTGGTGATGCACTCCTATAAGAACTTGCATTGCAAGTGTATTGTAATCATCTTGGTTTGATAATACATTGTGCGAGTTTGGGAGGGTGGGGTTTTTCTCTTGGAAGGGTTTCCCCACGGTAATCACTGTGTTGTGTGTTCTTTGTTATTTTGATTATGTTATTATGCATTTCTTGAGATCTTTGCAATAGTTACTTTGATTTGCATAATCATTCTCTCAAAGATTAGTGTAGGAAGTGATTCTGCGCACCTTTGCTTCCTTACAAGTGGTGACAGAGCTTGGGCAACTTTGGTTCTATTTGTTGGGTATAGGATTTTTTGAGCTAATCAAGGTTTGAGTGGGAGCTTGTGCAGAGCATTTCATTTCTATGTTGCGGGATTGAAAAGATGGCAAGCATGTCAGGGAGAATTGATGTTGAATAGCTTTTTGGCACAAACTTTGAGATGTGGAAGTTGAAGATGGAAGATCTATTGATTGATTGGGATCTATGGGATGTGATTGATGAGAACAAGCTAAGGCCTACAGATCCCACATTAGTTGCACAATATGATGTGAATGATAGAAAAGCTAAAGGTCTCATCAGATTGTTTCTTGCAAACTCAATTCTGATTAATGTCCATGAAGAACCTACCACGAAGAAGCTTTGGAAAAATCTTAGTGAGATCTATCAAGCGAAATCACTTGCGAATAAGATTTTTTGGAGGAAGAAGTTGTATTCCTTGAGAATGGAAGAAGGTGGACAAATTTCTGAGCATCTGGAAAGGTTTAATATGTTGGTGACTCAGTTGACCTTAGTAGGAGTGCCAATTGATTAAGAAGAAAGGTGTCAAATCTTGTTATGTTGATTGCCAAACTCATGGGATAGTCTTGTGATGGCTATAGGGAGCACTTCAGTTGTCTTGAAGATGGAGGACGTTGTTGGTTCTCTACTTTCTGAGGAGATGAGAAGGAAGGTCTCTCTGATTGCCAAAGAGGCTTTGAGTGTTCACAGAAGACCAAAAGAAAGAGGCAAGAACTAAAAGCAGCATCGCCATTCTAAGTCCAAAAATAAGGGGAGATCGAAATCCCTTAGTAAGTCCAAGGCAATTTGCTGGGATTGCGGCAAACCTAGACACTTTTGAAAGGACTATAAAGAGGAGAAGAAAAAGAAGAAGAAGAAGAAGCAAGATTCTGATTTTGAGTCCGAGAAGGAAGATGGAGATGCTTTCATTGCAGCCTTGGCCACTCATGCAAGTGAAAATGCATGGTTAATAGATTCAGGTGCATCTTTCCACATGACTCCTAATAGGAACTGTTTTAGTAAGTATGAAAATTTTGATGGTGGTAAGGTGTATTTGGGTGATAATTTAGTACTTGATATTTTTGGTCATGGAAGTATTCGTGTGAAATTTTTTGATGGTAGAATTAGAAGATTTTATGGTGTCTTGCATATCCTTGGACTAGCAAGGAATTTGTTATCTGTTAGTAAGCTAATAGATGCGAGTGTGCATGTACAATTTTTTGAAGCAGGTGTAAAAAGGGTGAGAGGCACTATGGTAATAGCAAGAGGAAGTAGACTGGGTACATTGTACCAACTTGATGCATGCATAGTCAAGTGCAATTGTACTTTTGATAAGATTGTGAAAAAGACTACTCAGTTGGAGAAGGAGAGAGTTTCTCTTTCAACATATGGTCGTGGTTTTTGGGTACCCAAGGGTGCTCTGTCTACCTAATCAAAGTTGCCTACAAAGAAGACTATGTTATGGGACTAGAGACTCGGCCACATAGGTGAGAAGGGTCTACGGACCTTGAAAAATAAGAACCTTGTTGATGGGTTGAATGATTGCAATCTTGAGTTTGATTTTTTTGATCATTGTATCTATGGTAAACAAAACCGCATTTAGTTTTACTCGAGTTCTCATAAGTCTTCATGTATTTTGGATCTAATTCATTTAGATGTATTTGGTCTAGTTGATGTTCCTTCTATTGGTAGATCAGTTTATTATGTTTCTTTCATTGATGATTTTAGTAGAAGAACATGGGTTTATTTCCTTAGGACTAAAGCTGAAGTTTTTAGTCATTTCAAAGAATTTAAAGCAATGGTTGAATTGCAGACTGGAAAGAAAATAAAATGCTTGAGAACTAATAATGGTGGTGAATTTTGCTCCAATATTTTTGACACATTTTGTAAAGATTGTGGCATTAAAAGAGAGAAGACAACTCCATATTCTCCACAGCAGAATGGAGTTGTAGAAAGAACGAACAGGACCTTGATGGAGAAGGCTAGGAGTATGCTGAGTGGTGTTGGACTAGAACAAAAGTTCTGGGCTGAAGCTGTAGCCACTACCTGCTACCTGATAAATAGGTCTCCTACATTAGCTCTTGTTGATAAGATGCCAATGGAATTGTGGTCAGGCTACAAGCCTTCACTTAGACATCTAAGAGTTTTTAGTTCTGAGGCATATGCTCATGTGCCAAAGGATAAGCAAACAAAATTGGACAACAAAGCTGTCAAATGTATCTTCATCGGATATAGTTATGGTGTAAAAGGATACAAGCTTTGAGATCCTGTTGCACAAAAGGTATTTTATTCCAAAAGTGTTATTTTTAGAGAAACTAAGCCTTCTTTTGTTACAGTGTAGCCAGAACAAATTAAAGAAAATAAAGATGTGATTCAACATCCTACTACACCTAAGAAATTTGAATCAAGGCCTTTAGAAAGACAAGATGTTGAAGAGAGCTCTATGAGTTTTGAATCATTAGAGGAAGAGGGAGAACCTAATCACAAACTTGAACCTCCTAAACCTAAACCAGATCTTGTTCGAAGATCTACTAGAAAATGGAAACCACCTGAAAGGTATGGGTATTCTCCTGATGATTGGAGGTGCATATTTGCATTGAATGCTAACATTGATGAACCGAGATCTGTAGAAGAGGATCTTGGTATGAATGATTCAGAGTCTTGGAAAATAGCCATGGATGAAGAAATGGTATCTCTTAAGAGGAATCAAACGTGGGACCTTGTACCATTGCTTGAAGGACGGAAGCCTGTTGTTCGTAAATGGGTGTTCAAAAAGAAGATGGGTTCAGATGGAAGCATTGAGAAGTATAAAGTATGTTTGGTTGCAAAAGG
Source organism: Cupressus sempervirens (assembly GCA_028749045.1). NCBI lineage: Eukaryota > Viridiplantae > Streptophyta > Pinopsida > Cupressales > Cupressaceae > Cupressus > Cupressus sempervirens. The sequence continues at coordinate 238,988,154 of CM053791.1, forward strand.
TTACTCTCAAGTGGAGGGAGTAGATTATGGTGAGATTTTTTCTCCAGTAGCCAAAATGACATCCATTAGATTTTTGCTTTCTATTCCAGCAGCTTATGACCTAGAGATCGAGCAAATGGATGTGAAAACTGCTCTCCTTCATGGAGATTTGGAGGAAGAAATTTACATTTCACAACCAGAGCACTATGTGGTGAAAGGTAAAAGTCATTTGGTTTGTAAATTGAAGAAATCCTTGTATGGTTAAAAACAGAGTCCTAGGATGTGGTACCAAAAGTTTGATACATATGTGTTGAGTTTGGGATTTATGCGATCTAAATCTGATCATTGTATATATTTCAAATCTGATGGTGATGGTTTTCTGGTTATTGCCTTGTATGTCGATGACATGTTGTTTATTGGCAAAGGAAAAGGTTTGATTGTAGAGTTAAAATCTCAACTCTCAATAAAGTTTGAAATGAAAGATCTTGGTGCAGCTAGGCACATTCTAGGAATGGAGATTATAAGAGATAGACAGAATAGAAAGCTTTGGCTAGGCCAAAGTAAGTATGTTGGTACTATTTTGGAAAGATTCAATATGCAGGATTCAAGACCATTGAGTGTTCCAGTTACTATGGGAACAAAGCTTTCTAGCTCACAGTGTCCTACATCCCCATTGGAGATGGAAGAGATGAGTTGAGTACCATATCAGAGTGTTGTTAGAAGTTTGATATATGCTATGGTTTGTACAAGACCAGACATTTCCCAAGTAGTGGGAGTACTTTCCTGTTATATGTCTAATCCAGGAAGAGCACATTGGGATGTAGTAAAAGGAGTTTTTAGATACTTGTGGGGTACCTCAGAGTACTCAATATGTTTTCATGGAATAGGAAGTGAGCATTCCTTGGATATTTGAGGCTATGTGGATTCAGACTAGGCTAGTGATGTTGATAGAAGAAGATCCACCAGTGCATATGTGTTTACATTATTTGGTGGTACAATCAGTTGGATGAGTAAGTGACAGGTTATGGTCACTTTGTCCACTACTGAGGCAAAGTATATGGAAGCTACTCATGCATGCAAAGAAGCCATCTGGCTAAACAGATTGTGTTCAGATATAGAGTTCAAACAGGGTGCAGTGACAATTTATAGTGATAGCCAGAGTGCAATTTTCCTAGCGAAGAACTCGACTTTTCATGCGAGGACCAAGCACATTGATGTACAATATCATTTTGTGAGAGATATGGTCGAGGATGGCAAGGTAAAGCTGGGAAAGGTAGAGACTTTGGTGAATGTTGTTGATGCATTAACTAAGCCCATGAGCACAGAGAAATTCAGATGGTGTTCAGAGTCTATGGGCCTCTCAGCCCCTAGCAATTAAGTCCATGATATTTCGGATCCCCTGACTCTTGCAAGGTGTTCGACAAGTGGGAGAATGTTGAGAAACATGTGTCTCAACCTTGCAATCTTTTCTTGGAAAATTCCAGAATTTGTTTGTGGAAGTTTTCCACTTGTTTATGCATTGGAAAATGGTTAGTGAGTTTTTAAAATGAGTCTTGTCCATAGTAGAGTATAGGTAGGTCATTTTGAGAGCCTTGATGACTCATTTTGTGACTTTTATGGGGGTCTAGACTTAGAGACAAAATTGTGGACGGGATTACTATTTTTAACCTAGTTGTTTTTCCATATTGGAAATGTAAATGTCAGAAATGGGTAACATGTGGCATGGTAGTTTTGCCCATGGTTTTGTAAAAGCATAAGTGGTTTCCAACTTGTAAAATCACTATAAAAGGAGGGCTTGGGGAGGTGTTTGTGTAATTGAGTTCAGTTTGCAAGACTGGTGCTAGAAGGAGTCTCTCCAAGTTTGAGTTGTGGTGATGCGCTCCTGTAAGAACTTGCATTGCAAGTGTATTGTAATCATCTTGGTTTGATAATACATTGTGCGAGTTTTGGAGGGTGGGGTTTTTCTCTCGGAAGGGTTTCCCGATGTTAATCACTATGTTGTCTGTTCTTTGTTATTTTGATTATGTTATTATGCATTTCTTGAGATCTTTGCAATAGTTACTTTGATTTACATAATCATTCTCTCAAAGATTAGCGTAGGAAGCGATTCTGTGCACCTTTGCTTCCTTACAATTTCAATGGTACTTTTCCTTCCTTCTTTGCAGACTGTAAATCTCTACAGTATCTGTACATCGATGACAACTAGCTGAGCAGCGAGGTTCCTCTAGGACTATGGGGTGCTATCAAGCTCCAGGGACTATTTTTAGAGAAAAATAAGTTCCAAGGCAAGATTTCACTCGTAATTGGCCAAGCCACAAATCTAATTCGATTGAAGATAAGCAACAACCATTTCGATCGAACAATTCCTCTAAAAGTAGGGCGGCTTGCAAAACTTCAAGTGGTCAAAGCTAGCAACAACCAACTCTCAGGCCCCATTCCACCTGAGCTAGGGATTTTGAATTTGGTCAACTTTCTCCTTCTTGACCACAATTTTATCTCACAATAGATTCCTGAGGAAATAATGTCACTGAAGAATCTCACTTAGCTCAATCTGGGTTACAATAGACTTACGAGAAAAATCCTTGGATTGTTTAGCAAGATAAATACTCTTGATTTGTCAAACAATATGCTTTCTAGAAGTGTTCCTCTTGAATTTGGAGGACTGAATCTGAACTTTTTCAATTTATTAAACAACCTCTTGTTGACTTAGACAACTCGGCTTACAAGGACAACTTTCTAGGCAACCTGAAGCTATGCAAAGGGCATAATCTAATGCTACCTTCATGTTCTCTTCAAGAAAAATGTCACTTCAGAGGTTAGTGACCATTCTGGTACCATCTTTATTTATAGTTTCCCTCATTACCTTGGGCTGCATTTATTTTTCTTGCTCCTCGAAGTGGCATTACGCAGACACACGGTCATGGAAGATGATGCCATTCAATTTAAGAGAAGTGGACGAGGCATTCATCCTTCACAATCTATGAGAGAGTAATGTGATTGGCTCTGGAGGTGTGAGAAAATTTTATAAGGTCATTCTATAGAATGGGCAAGCTGTAGCTGTTAAGAAGATTCAGAACACGAGCAAAATGGGAAGAGAGAGTAAAATGGGGGAAGTGGAGGTGGACAAATTGGGAGCCATCAGGCATGCTAACATCTCGAAGCTTCTCTGTTGTTGGCAGTATTAATTTCTACCATTAATAGCAGACAACCAATCAGTAGCTTTCCAGCCCACTGTCCAGGCCACACTCTAGCACCGTCCATATTAAATAGGTGACATTAGCCGTCCCAGCCATTCCACCTACAGTATAGTAGCCACGCATGTTTTCAACATATGTAATAGTATATTTAATATAGTGTAACATGCGTAAAATGTTTTGTGTGTAGAGAGTTCTCATATCTTGTATAAATAGAGGCCTTATGTAATGTATTTTGCAAGTCAATAAGGCAATAAAATCAGTTTTATTTGTGTGTATTTGTCTCTCTTTTCCTTCAAATTGGTATCACAGCATGAAGCGTTGGGCCTAGGAGGAAAAGAATTATGTGTTAATATGTATAACTACTGTAGCAGTGAATGGATTTTCTAATGTTTTCTTTCTTGCATATTATTAGCTTCTAAAGTTGAAGATTGGTGGCTCTGAAGATCTAGAGAAGAAAAAAATGCCAATTTAATGTTTGAAGAAGGTATGAGGCGATTTCATAAAGTGAAATCTAATGAGCAAAAAGAATTGTTAAAAGGAGAAAATAAGTATTGTACTATTATTTGTTTAAGCTATATGTCATTGGCTTAGACTTGTTTGGTGGATTTGTTTTATAAAACAAAGTTTAAAATTGTAAGGTGTAGTTGTAACTGTGAGTATTAATGTGGCTTTAGGAAGTAGTATGGCTCAATCACAAATTTTAATATTTTCTAGTAAAAATTATGAATTTTGGGCTATAAAAATGAAAATATTATTTTGTTCTCAAGGCATATGGGATCTTATTGAAAAGGGTTTTACTAAGCCACAAGATGAGTCTACATTAACACAAGATGAAAAGTATAAATTACAAGATAACAAGAAAAAGGATTATAAAGTATTGTTTCTAATTCAACAATCTTTAGATGAATCAATTTTTCCTAAGGTTTGTGCAACTAAAAAGTTTAAAATTGCATGGGATATTTTAGAAACAACATATCAAGGGACATCAAAAGTTAAGATTGCTAAATTGCAAACTTTAAGGCGTGATTTTGAAAATTTGTCTATGAAGGATTCAGACTCAGTTGATCAATTTCTAAATCAAGTAATGAATGTGGTTAATCAAATTAGATCATATGGTGATGATTTCACAAATCAAAAAGTTTTTGAAAAGATACTTCGTAGTTTGCCTAGAAAATTTGATGCCATTGTTGTTGCCATTGAAGAATCTAAGGATTCGAAAATACTCTCTATTGATGAGTTAATGGGTTCACTTTTATCTCATGAATCAAGAATTAACAGAAATAACAATTCTTCTTTGGAGAATGCTTTTGGATCACAGGTATCTTTTGGGAGAGGAAGAGGAAGATCATACTATAGAGGAAGAGCAAGAGGTAGAAGCGTAGATGGATGTGGAAGTGCAAATCAAGAAGAAAGAACAAATCAATCCATTCAGAGTTAAAAAAAAAGGACGTGGTAGAAGTTCATTCCGACACCCATCATCAAGGTTTGATAAACCTCGAATTTAGTGTCATTATTGTAAGAGATTTGTTCATATTGCAAGTTAATGTAGAAAGAAATAAGAGGATATTGAAAAGAATGGTGCTAATTACTTAGATGTATCTGATAACAATTGAGGAAGCTTATTTATAACTTGTAATGTTTCTCAAGAAAGTTCTAGTGATATATGGTTCCTAGATAGTGGATGTAGTAACCATATGACTGGAAATAAAGATTTGTTTGCTAGCTTGGATGACTCTATAAAATCTAAAGTAAAGTTAGGAAATGATAGTAAATTTTTTGTAATGGGAAAAGGTGTTATAAATGTCTTGACAAAAAATGGAGGAAAAAGATATATTCCTAATGTGTATTTTGTGCTTGGATTAACACACAATCTCATGAGTGTTGGTCAACTAGTACAAAAGGGTTACAAAGTTTCTTTTGATAATGATGTTTGCACAATCTTGGATAGAAATCCTAGTGGCAGGTTAATTGCAAGGTCAACATGACACAAAATCAAATGTTCCCCCTCAAGATTCATTGCATTCAAGGAGGAAAAAAGGTTAGTTTCAAGAGAGTACACTCAGATTAGTTGTGGCTATGACATTTGAGGTATGGTCATCTTCATTTTGATGCTTCAAGCTTATTACAAAAGAAGAATATGGTGAAAGGATTGCCTCAAATATTGAAACCACCAAGTTCATATGAAAGTTGTATTTTGGCAAAACAACATAGAGAAAGCTTCCCAGTAGGAGGTTCATATAGAACAAGAGCACCATTGGAGTTAGTTCACACTAATATATGTAGACCTATGCAAACTCCATCATTAGGAGGAAGTATATATTTCCTAAAATTTATTGATGATTTGAGTAAGAAGACCTGGATATACTTTCTCAAACAAAAGAGTGAAGCTTTTGAAAAGTTCAAGGAGTTTAAAACTTTGGTTGAAAAAGAAAGTGGTCTCTACATCAAGGTATTGTGATCTGATAGAGGTGGTGAATTCAGTTCTAACGAGTTTCTAGAATTTTGTAGATTTCATGGAATTAAGAAGCAGTTTACCACAAGGTACACACCACAAAAAAATGGTGTAGCAGAAAGGAAGAACATAACCATAATGGAAATGACAAGGAGTATGTTGAAGGCCAAAAATCTATCCAATGAATTTTGGGCAAAAGCAATAGCATGTGTTGTTTACATTTTGAATAGGAGTCCTACAAAGAGTGTTAAGAACATAATTCCACAAGAAGCATGGAATGGTAAGAAACATATTGTATCCCATTTTAGAGTATTTGGATGTGTTTCTTATTCATTAGTTCCATCTAAATTGAGAAAGAAATTGGATGATAAAAGTGAAAATGCATCTTTATTGGTTATAGTGAAGAATCAAAGGCTTGTAGATTGTATAATCCCATTTCAAAGAAATTGAACATTAGCAAGGATGTTAAATTTGAAGAAGATTCATGGCATGAAAATGATAACAAACAAGTCACAAGAGGAGCACAAATATTACAAGGTGATGATGAATTAAAGGAGCAAGGGATTCAATCAACACCTAATACTCTAGCAAGGAACTTTGTGCAAGAAACCTCACCTCCAAGTTCAAATGTAAGTGATAAATCTGATTCAACATTCTCAACACCAAGTTACAAAGGTAAGAAGATGAGAAGTTTAAAAGAAATGTATGATCAAGAAGAAGAAAATGTAGATATTTACTCAAATTTTGCTTTATTTTCTTGTGATCCATTGTATTTTGATGAAGCAATTAAAGAAAATAAATGGATCAAGCCAATGGATGAAGAAATTGACTCTATTGAAAGAAATGACAGATGGAAATTAATGGATTTACCTAAAGGAAAAGAATGTATAGACGTCAAATGGGTTTACAAAACAAAATTTGATAAAAAAGGTGAAATTGTTAAGCATAACGCAAGACTAGTTGCTAAAGGTTTTTCACAACAATATGGAGTTGATTATAATGAAACATTTGCTCCAGTTGCTAGACTTGACACAGTTAGAACTACTTTAGCAATAGCAGCACAAAATGATTGGAAAGTATATCAAATGGATGTAAAATCATCTTTTTTGAATGGTTTTCTTGATATAGAGGTATATGTTAAACAACCACCTTGTTATGAGGTTAGTGGGCATGAAAATAAGGTATATAAACTAAACAAGGCACTTTATGGTTTGAAACAAGCTCATAGGGCTTGGTATAAGAAGATTGATTCATACATGATAAGTAATCAATTTAACAGAAGTAACAATGAGTCCACATTGTATGTTAAGACTAATATGGAAGGTCATATTTTGATTGTATGTTTGTATGTTGATGACTTGATTTCACTGGAAATCTATCAGTAGACATGTTCAAGTTAGAAATGATGAAAGAATTTAAAATGACAGATTTGGGGCTGATGAGATATTTCTTAGGTATTGAAGTTATTCAATGTGACAAAAGGTATCTTCATTAGTCAATCAAAGTATATAAAGGATTTTTTAAAGAGATTTAAAATGATGAATTGCAATCCAGTGTCAACTCCAATTGTAATTGGAACAAAACTTAGCAAGGAAGAGAAGGGCTCAAATGTTGATCCAACTATGTTTAAAAGACTTGTTGGAAGTTTAATGTATATGATAGCTACAAGGCTAGACATCATGTATAGTGTTAGTTTGATCTCAATGTTCATGGAATCACCACAAAATTCTCACTGGCAAGTTGGAAAAAGGATATTGAGATATATTGCAGGAACAACAGGATATGGAATCCTATATTCCAAAGCTAACAATTTTGGTTTGATTAGTTATACTGACAGTGATTTTGTAGGAAGCATTGATGACAGGATGAGCACTTCTAGATATATCTTTCACCTTGGATTAGGAGTCGTATCATGGGCATCAAAGAAGCAACCTATAGTGACAATCTAATTAGCTGAAGTAGAATATGTAGCTATCACTTCCACAACATGTCAAGTGTTGAAAAATGTTTCCCTTGATGTCACACAAATGTCATATCAGTCATTAGTCTCAAGTTCATCGAGCTCAGACAGTCTGCAATACAATTTACAGTGCCAACCGAGCTCACTCAATCATCAAATGAATCATGGAAAAGTCAGTGTTAACCAAGCTTCACTCGGTCTCCAAAGGTTAGTTTCCACCGAGCTCACTCGGTCATCAAATAAATCATGAAAAAGTCAGTGTTAACCGAGCTTCACTCGGTCTCCAAATGTTAGTTTCCACCGAGCTCACTCGGTCATCAAATGAATCATGAAAAGTTAGTGTTAACCAAGCTTCACTCGGTCTCCAAAGGTTAGTTTCCAATCGAGCTCACTCGGTTATCTCACGAAACTCAGTACTTACCGAGTTCTCTCGATAATTGAAGGATTGTCATGAAGTTCGTTGTATCAACCGAGTTCAGTCGGTTAACACAGGAATTATTTTCTGAACAAAGTTCACCGTGCACGGTCGGCCAGTATAGGGATGTGCTAATTAATTACTTTTAGCTGACTATTGTAATTGTTTGTTTTAGTCAATGATTTGAGCCGACTAAGATAATCTGAAAGGTATATATGGTCATTCAAGTTATGAATTAAAGTGTGTGATTAAAATAAGAGAAGTTATGAATGTGAATTATAGTATGAAGAGGCGAATTTTGAGAAAAGTTTGACGAAGGATCAGATGTGTTGAAGGAGCTGCAAAGTTGTATTTGATCAGTAAGGATTCAGTCAAGCATAACAGAGATCTACAATCAGCAAAGATAAGTTGTACCTTATGTTAGGTCACTTCATTTTTGCTTTCTAACCATTGTAACAGTGTATTCAAAATCTCTTAACTAAGTCTGTTTAATAGCCATTCAATAAATCCTCTAACAAGGTGACAGTGCAGTTGAATTGTTCTAAAGACCTCTAGCAAGGCCACTCCTAACAGGGTGATTAAATCCTTTAATAGGGTCACACCTAACAATGTGTTTTTGTAACCTTTAACAGGGTTGGCTCCTAATAGGGCTCACTTTAGAAGAGTGAAAAATAGTACCTAGTTACATTGGTGGTTTTTTTCATATTGGGTTTCCACATTAAATTTGGTGTCTCCTACGTTCTTAATTGCTAAATTGCTTTTTCCATGATAACATATCAGTTCTTAATATTTGTCATTTGCTGCAGTATCAAGTTTCAGCATTTTACTAATCAGATCAAGGGTATATTCAGACATCTTAGGGACTGTGGAAAGATTATGGGATAACTAATTCACCCCCTCCCCCTCTCAGTTACTCTATTCTCATTTCCAACAATTGGTATTATAGCTTTTGGTGCTTGAAAGAAAAGATTTCAAGGATCTAAGTCAAAGATCAAGATGTCTTACAAAAGAAAAATTCCAAAACTCAACAGAGATAACTTCTCCGCATGGCAAGGATTGATGGGACTTCATCTGGCTATTGTTGGTGATACTGGACTAAAATACCTTGAAGAAAAATATGAAGAAGCTCCTGGCACATTGTCTGTCAATGACATTGCTGAAAAAAAGACTCACAACAATATGATGATAGACATAGCATCTGCTCTCAGTTATGAAGAATTTGATGACATTAAGGACTGCACAACTACCTTTGAGATGTGGAACAAGCTAAAAGAGATCTATGGAGGAGATGATAATGTAAGAAGAGAAAAACAGAAAGTCTAAGAGGACAATTTGATCAAACGAGGATGAAAGAGGATGAAAACATTCCAAAGTATGTTGAAAGAGTTAAAGCATGTGTGAGTGCAATCCGAGAATCTGGAGGTGATATCAAAGGAGAAACAGTTATAAGAAAATTTCTCAGAACCTTGCTTCCTATTTATGCAATCAGAGTTTTTGCAATTCAGGAAAGAAGGTGTGAAGAAAATCATCAGATAAATCTTGAGGCCATAGTTGGAAGACTAACTGCATTTGAACTAGATAACTTTGATAACTATGTTCCAGCCTCAGAAAATATTGAATCAACATTTCAAGCCAAGCTCTCACTCAAAGAAAAAAGCAAAAGGGAGAAGGAATCTCAGTCAGAAAGTGAAGAGGAATCTAGCCAAAGTTCAGACAGTGACCTCGAAGTGATTGAAGCTCTACTAGCAAGGAAATACTCTAGATACAGAGGAAAATACAAAGGTAAAGTTCCTCTAATCTATTTTTCTTGTGAAGATATTGGTCATATTGCAGCAAGGTGTCCAAACAAGAAAAACAATGATGAAAAGAAAGATTATAAATGGAATGGCAAGAAAGACTTCAAATCATCCAAGAACAAAGGTAAGAAATCATGCTTCATGGCTGAAAATTCTAAAGATTCTGATAATAGTGAGGATGAAATTGTTTATATTGCCATTAAAGATGATTCTGACAGTGATGAGGAAGATAAAATGGCACTTGTCTCTCATATAAGTAAGTTTGATTATAGATTATAGACAGTGGTTGCTCACATCATATGACTGGTGATAAAACTAAGTTTGATCAGTTTGAAGACTATGATGGTGGCAGTGTAAGGTTTGGTAATAATGAACCTTGTTTCATAAAAGGAAGAGGAAGAATCTGTCTAACCAAAGAACTTGTATGTAATAATGCCTATTGGGTTGAAGGTCTTAAAGATAATTTGCTAAGTGTGGCATAGTTACTCAATACTGGATTCAAGGTGGAATTCATGCATGGAAAGGGAAGACTGTTGGATGAGCAAGGAAAGCTGATAGGATCTAGAACCCAAACTAAAGGTAACTTGGTTTATCTAGAACTTGGTGAATGCTCATGTTTTATTGCTCAAATTGAAGAAATTTGGTTATGGAATAAAAGGTTGTGTCATGTCAATTTTGATAACTTGGTAAAAATAAGAAAATTCAAGAAAGTAAGAGGCATTCCTAACATTAAGAAACTGGAGGATGGTCTATGCAAGAATTGTCAGATTGGTAAAATGGGTAAGACTAGTTTTAAAAGTAAAAACTATCAGTCTAAAGATATATTAGAAATTGTGCATACTGATTTATGTGGACCCATTAGAATAGAAAGCTATACCAGAGAAAACTTTTTTATTCTTTTTGTTGATGACTACTCAACAATGATGACTGTCATGTATCTAAGGAATAAATCAAAAGCATTTGAGAAATTCAAATGGTATTTGGAAAGAGTAGAAAAAGAAATAGGAAAAAGACTAAAATGCTTAAGGCTAGATAGAGGTGGTGAATTCATCTCACATGAATTCAACAACTTCTGCATTGAAAAAGGTATTAAAAGACAAGTCTCAGCACTAGGAACTCCTGAACAAAATGGAATAGCTGAAAGAAGAAATAGATCCATCATGGATTGTGCAAGAACCCTGATGATAGAAAAGAACATTGCTATCAAATACTGGAAGGAAGCCATTAGCACAACAGTTCATACCTTAAACCGAGTACAGTTGAAGAAGGACTCATTCAAAACTCCCTATGAATTATGGTATGGCTACAAACCCAATGTAAATTATCTGAAAGTATTTGGAAGCAAATGTTATATTTTGAAAGAATCTAGAAAAGGAAAATTTGATGTAAAAGGTGATGAAGGAATATTTTTAGGATATTTGTGCAAAAGCAAAGCATATAGATGTTTAAATCTATCCACTCACAAAGTCATAGAAAGTGCACATGTGAAAGTTGATGAGTTTGTAGACAAATCTGAGGAAGAAAGAAAAAAGGTACTTGAAGATTATAGAAGATTTTTTTACATTGAACCAGATACTATACCAAGCATACAGTTCACTCAAGACTCCTCAACTCCCAAGTCAATAGTAACCGAATTGCAAAACGTTCAAATCGAGCCACAACAACATTTAGACACTACCGAGCAAGTGTCTGATGAGTCTAACGCGCCCAAGCCAATTCTTACCGATCCAGAACAGCCTGAACATGAAATTGAAACACAAGGAGATAGCAATGAAACTCATTCAAGAGGCAAAGAACCTGTATTAGCTAAATATGTCAGAAGACATCATGAACCAGATTAGATCATTTGAGACAAATTTGAAGGAACCTTGACAAGAAGCAAGAAAAGTACTTGTTTACCTGCTGATTTTGAACCTACAAGCATTAAAGATGCATTGGCAGATGATAGTTGGATTGAGGCAATGAACGAGGAAATAGAATAGATAGAGAAGAACAAGGCATGGACTCTTGTACCCAGGCCTAAAAATAAGAATGTAATTGGAACCAAGTGGGTATTCAGAAACAAGTTTACTGAAGATGGTAAGGTATCCAGAAATAAAATCAGATTAGTATGCAAAGGATACTCTCAAAAAGAAGGCATAGATTATGGAGAAACCTTTTCTCCTATTGCAAGATTGGAAGGAGTCAGAACCTTATTTTCATATGCTGCTCACAAAGGATTCAAAGTTTATCAGATGGATGTCAAGTCAGCATTCCTCAATGGAATACTGGATGAAGAGGTTTACATTGAACAACCCGAAGGCTTTGTTGATCCAGATAAAAGGAACATGGTTTGCAAATTACACAAGGAACTATATGGTCTGAAACAAGCCCCTAGAGCATGGTATGAAAGATTGCATAACTATCTTATTCATATTGGTTTTCAAAGAACTAATGATAACAATAGCTTGTATATAAAGGAAGGACTAGATAATAAGATTGTCCTGGCAGAAATATTTATAGATGATACTGTTTTCACAGGACATGATGATCTTTGCAAAGAATTTTTAGAAAAAATAAACAAGGAATTTGAAATGTCTATGTTTGGTGAAATAAAATTCTTTGTTGGTCTTCAAATTCAATAAAATAAGAAAGGCATCTACATCACTCAATCAAAATACATCAAGGAGATATTGAAAAAGTTTGGTATGGAAGACTGTAAACTTGTTGGAACTCCAATGTGTACTGGATTGAAACTTACCAAAGATGATGAATCCAAAGAGGTAGATCAAACATTGTATAGATCTATGATTGGAAAATTGCAATATGTAGTTCATACCAGGCCAGATATTGCCCTTGCAGTTGGTATTGTTGCAAGATTTTCAGCAAAGCCAAGAGAAACTCACTTGATGGCAATCAAAAGAAGAATGAGATATTTGAAAGGAACTGAAGATTATGGCTTATGGTACAAATTTGGAGGTAATTTGGATTTGAAAGTGTTTACTGATGTTGATTGGGTAGGAAACCTTGATGACAGAAAAAGCACAAGTGGAGGAGCATTCTTTCTTGGAAAAAGATTGGTTTCCTGGACAAGCAAAAAGCAGAATTGTACATCCCAATCTACAACAAAGGCAGAGTATGTTGCTGCATTAGTAAATTGTTCAAATATTGTTTGGTTTAAGCAGTTATTGCAAGGAATGAAGATGGAAATCAATGAACCAATCGTCATGTTCTGTGACAATACTAGTGCAATCAACATATCTAAGAATCCAATGATGCATTCCAAGACCAAGCATATTGCAATAAAATATCATTTTGTCAGAGAGTTGGTACAAGACAAGGAGATCAGATTGAAATATGTCCATACAAAAGAACAAATTGCTGACATATTCACAAAGCCTTTACCTAAGGATGCATTTTTGTATCTCAGAGGTAAGTTAGGGGTCATTCCGCTATCTGAAGTCCACTAGAAATGAGTTCTAGTAATGCATCAACGCATATAGGATTGAAGATCTATTTGTTGATGTAGTTTCATCAGAAATCATTGCATATGAATCAGTACCAAAGGTACATTATAAATCACTTAACTTCTATTGTCTTTGGCATGTGTTGTCAAAGAGGGAGAGATTTTACTATCATATCCTTCAAAAATTTGTGAAGTTTTGAAAAGTTTTCCATGAAGTCCCTTAACAGAGGGAGACTATTGAAAGAGGGAGAAGTCTGTTATCTTGTTGAACTTGTTTTCAAAATTTTATTTCTGTTATGACATGTTGTGTTGCCATCAATGCCAAAGAGGGAGATTGTTGAAAAATGTTATCCTTGATGTTACACAAATGTCATATCAGTCATTAGTCTCAAGTTCACCGAGCTCAGACAGTCTGCAATACAATTTACAGTGCCAAACGAGCTCACTCAATCATCAAATGAATCATGGAAAAGTCAGTGTTAACCAAGCTTCACTCAGTCTCCAAAGGTTAGTTTCCACCGAGCTCACTCGGTCATCAAATGAATCATGGAAAAGTTAGTGTTAACTGAGCTTCACTCGGTCTCCATAGGTTAGTTTCCACTGAGCTCATTTGGTCATCAAATGAATCATGAAAAGTTAGTGTTAACCAAGCTTCACTCGGTCTCCAAAGGTTAGTTTCCAACTGAGCTCTCTAAGTTATCTCACGAAACTCAGTACTTACCGAGTTCTCTTGGCGATCGAAGGATTGTCACGAAATTCGCTGTATCAACCGAGCTCAGTCGGTTAACACAGGAATTATTTTCTAAAAAAAGTTCACCGTGCAGGGTCGGCCAGTATAGGGATGTGCTAATTAATTACTTTTAGCAAACTATTGTAATTGTTTGTTTTAGTCAGTGATTTGAGCCGACTAAGATAATCTGAAAGGTATATATGGTCATTCAAGTTATGAATTAAAGTGTGTGATTAAAATAACGGAAGTTATGAATGCAAATTATAGTATGAAGAGGCGAATGTTGAGAAAAGTCTGATGAAGGATCAGATGTGTTGAAGGAGCTGCAAAGTTGTATTTGATCAGTAAGGATTCAGTCAAACATAACAGAGATCTGCAATCAGCAAAGATAAGTTGTACCTTATGTCAGGTCACTTCATTGTTGCTTTCTAGCCATTGTAACAGTGTATTCAAAATCTCTTAACTGAGTTGGTTTAATAGCCATTCAATAAATCCTCTAACAAGGTGACAGTTCAGTTGAATTATTCTAAAGACCTCTAGCAAAGCCACTCCTAACAGCGTGATTAAATCCTTTAACAGGGTCACACTTAACAGTGTGTTTTTGTAACCTTTAACAGGGTTGGCTCCTAACAGGGCTCACTTCAGAAGAGTGAAAAATAGTACCTAGTTACATTGGTGGTTTTTCCCATATTGGGTTTCCACATTAAGTCTGGTGTCTCCTGTGTTCTTAATTGCTAAATTGATTTGTGCATGATAACATATCAGTTCTTAATATTTGTCATTTGCTGCATTATCAAGTTTCAGCATTTTACTAATTAGATCAAGGGTATATTCAGACATCTTAGGGAATGTGGAAAGTTTATGGGATAACTGATTCACCCCCTCCCCCTCTCAGTTACTCTATTCTCATTTCCAACAGTCAAGTAGTATGGATGCATCAAATTTTGTTCGATCTTCACCATCATCAGGAGGAATCAACACTAATTCTTTGTGATAAAATATCAACAATAGCATTATCTAAAAATCATGTATTTCATAAGAGGAGAAAACATATTGATACAAGGTATCACTTCATCAGAGAATTGGTCAACAATGGAGAAATCTATCTTAAGTTCTGCAAATCTGAAGATCAATTGGTAGATATCTTCACTAAGGCATTGTCAAAGAATAACTTTGAATATCTGCAAGAGAAATTGTGTATTACTGATGCAAAATTTGTTAATGAAAGAAATTAAGGGGGAGTGTTGGCGGTATTAATTTCTACCATTAATAGCAGCCAACCAGTCTATCGATAGCCCACAACTTAGTCGTCTAGGCCACTGCTAGCCCACACTTCAGCACCGTCCATATTAAATAGGTGACATTAGCCATCCCAGCCGTTCCACCTACAGTATAGCAGCCACCCATGTTTTTAATATACGTAATATTATATTTAATATAGTGTAACATGTGTAAAATGTTTTGTGTGTAGAGAGTTCTCATATCCTCTATTAATAGAGGTCTTATGTAATGAATTTTGCAAGGTAGTAAGGCAATAAAATTAGTTTTATTTGTGTCTATCTGTCTCTCTCTTTGCCTTCATCTATTGCATTTCAAGTGAAGACTCCGATTTCAAGCTATTGGTGTACGAGTTCATGCCCAACGAAAGCTTGTTCAACATTCTGCATGAAAATAGATCAGGACCACAAGTAAATCTCCAATGGTCGATCTGTTATCAGATTTCTCTTAGTCTAGCTCATGGTCTGAGTTATATGCATCATGATTGCTGCCCTCCAATATTGCACAGAGATGTGAAATCCAACAATATTTTGCTTAATGAGGAATTTGGGGCTAAAATTTTAGATTTTGGGGTATCCAAAGAGCTAAACAAGCTAGGGTATGAGTTCATGGTTTCTGGTTATGTAGGGTCACATGGATACATAGCCCCAGGTATGAGAACTCACTCTTTCACACCTGTTACCTTAGTTTTCTTCCACAAATTAGATTAGTTTTTTCTTGTGCAAATTATCTTCTACTTTTTATTATTATTGGGAATTGTGATGCAGAATATGCGGAGAGGCTAAAGGTGAACAAGAAGAGTGATGTATACAATTTCGGAGTGGTGATGTTAGAGCTAGTGAGCAGGATGAAAGCGACGGGTGAAGTAGAGTATGGAGAGGATGGGGACATCATGGAATGGATACGCAATAGATTTTTTATGGGCAGACAAGAGATGGCAGTGTTTGACGATCGCATGGTGGGAGATAATTACATCGAACAAATTATGTGTGTCTTGCATTTGGGTTTGTTTTGCACAAATAGAGTGCCTAAATAGCAGCCTTCTATGAGAATAGTCATGGAGAGATTAGTAACATGTGGTGGAGATAAGTGCAAAGAGACATTTTTTCAGCATCACGAAAGTATTTTAATTAGCGAATCTGATAGTGATGATGAAGTTGTTTACTTTCCAGAAGTGGACTAATTGTCACACTTGCATCTATATAGTCTTTGTACGATTGCCACCTCAAGTTAGACATCGGCTTTTTTTTTGTACCTTTATGAGGAAAAGTAGAAGCTCATTGTTCCATAGGCATGGATTTAAAATTAAATGTTAGCAGCTTATGCGCTTCCGTGAAATAAGAAACCGTCACAGCATCTGATTTTCGTAACATGTCCTCATAAATAGTATAATATTTACAATGTGTTTTCTAATATGTATTGTGAAATATAAATTGAATTTGTGAATTATTAATAAAAACATAATTATTTTATTTTTTAATTATATTTTTAATCTAATTATACATACTTAATTTTTCTCACAATGTAATTATATTATATAATATATCATAAAGTACTTGAAAATTTTATTAAATAAATATTACAAGGTATAAAAAATTCACAACTATAAATATCCAATTATATAGGAGTTGTTGACATTGCTCTTATGGCTAGGGCTCTACAAGTCTAGGGATATTGATTAATGAGCTCTCATATTTGTGTTCATAATCTTTTGAGTGGTTATAAGTAGGTTGTATACAACTATAAATATTGAATGATATAGGAGTTGTTGACATTGCTCTTATGGCTAGGGCTCTACAACTCTAGGGATATTGATTAAGGAGCTCTCATGTTTGTGAATAATCTTTCGAGTGGTTATAAGTAGGTTGACCTTAACCATTTGTGGCCATGCTTGACATTACCTTTATTGCTAGATGGTAGATGTAATAAATAAAAGAATAATATTGTCATTGATAGAATTTTTGTTGGTGGAGAGTAAAAGGAGAGGTCTTTCAAAGAAGTTTCTAGTGTGTTCAATTTCCCTAGTGGTGCTATGTTCAAAATTGGCATCATTGCAAAAAGCTTATCTGCAGATGTTCATTGTGGAGGAATAGGAAACAATCCTCGAACATTTTATTGGTTGTCAAACCTAATTTCAAAATATCTAAAGTTATTGATAGTGAAAAGGATATGCTAAAAAAATGTATCTATTTTTCTTGCGACTCAGGATGTTTCTAAGATCCACACTCAAAAATTTGTGAATCATTGGCTGCATAGTGTGTGGTCTAAAAGGTTTGGGTTTCCTTATACCTATTGCAGGATGATCCAAAATTGCTTGTTTCTTATTTTTTTCAAAACCTCTCTTTGCCAAAATCAAGTGGTAACAAGATAGATTTTAACATCAACTCATGCATTTTAAGGGCTTTTTATCACTGGACAAATGTGAATAAGGAGCAATTATTGGATTCATCAAATCCTAGATCGGTCACTATTCAAAACATTCCCACATTTAGGTGGAATTTCCTACCTATACTTATGAAAACTCTAGAAAGTGATTTGTGTAGAGGAACCTGGCCCTGATTATCCAATAGGGTCAATTGATGGGTTATGGCACTATAAGCCATCTTTGCATTGTTATATGGTCATATAAGACCTTTCAAGATGTGATAAGGTTTATAAATGTTGATAAGGTTGTATGGTAAAAAAATCTCAAGCTCGGAAGAAGTTGTCAAGCAACTTTTCTTGCAACCAAAAATAGTGTTTACTTTAGTGGTGAATATTCAGTAATTGGAAAATTTCGCTTATCAACCAAAGTTGGTTTGGAAATTTTTTTCCACATATGTAGTATTACATGTTGCCCCAACTTTACCAAAAATGGGTTACACACCCAAGCCTATCATCACAGGATTTATGCCATTGGCTCTCCTTTTCACACAATGTAGCTAATCAAAAATATTTTTTGCACATGGCAAATTAAACACATTCGCCTATGATTTCCAAAGGGAAAATTTTGGATGGCCTCAATTGTCCCATGGTTTTTAATGTTTTCTAGGAGAGGGATGACATTTTCCTCACAAATATGTGGACATGTGTCCCCTAATTCAATTTTTCCAACTCTATTATGCATGGTCATATATTGGATGGGCAATAATTGCCTTGGAAATTACATAAGATGTATTTTTATTACATAGGATTCACCAAATATTTTGTATATGCTATAATATTCCTGTAAAATTTTCCAAAAAGGATTGGTATGAATACATTCATAGACCAGTAGGTTATCTCCATTACAATTGAGAGAGAAGTCTCAATTTCTCAAACTATTGAGAGAATTGGCTACTAACAAATGCAATTTAGGAAAAGGTGAGAAACTCAGACCTCTATATGTCTGGACTCTACAATTTTAGTCATACTTATTTAGTAAGTACAAGTTAGACTTGTATTGGTCAGTTATAACCTACGAAGATTGACTACTAAGTCATCCAATATCTAGGGAGACCTAGGATATCTATATTTTATAGTGTAGGTCAGACAATCAATGACTCCTATTTAGATAAATATATGCAATAGGTGATTGTAACTTTTTCAAAAAGTTCTTTTTATGTGAAGCCTATATTTCTTAGGAGAATCATAGATGTCAAACATGAATAAGGGTAAGACTCTTACGTGTGGTGGAAGCCAAGAAAGTCCAAAAAAATGCACTCGCAAAATCTATCATCGTATCTTAGTGGCCAAAATGAGGAAGCTACAATATCACAAATATAGTTACAAGATTCTCAACAACTGTCAATATCACTAGCACATATTGAAGAAGTTAGCAAACTTGATATCCTAGATAAATGTGTGTGCACTACAACTCACTTCCTATAGACAAACTTTCCTTATGTTAGACACTATCTCAATTCTTTGATATTTTCATGAAGACTCTTCAGATCTCCACTTATATTGTCACAAACTTTTCTTAATATTTCTACATCATGTAGGGTTTGTGCCTTTGCTGCTACAACTTCTAATAGGGTAGTAAATTCAGCATCAAAAGCTTGAATAATAGTTTTTCCTCTATCCTATGGATATGCTCTAGTCATCTTTACATATATAGTATTGTGCAACCTATAAGTTACTTCTATTAGTGTGCTCTACATACTCTTCATTTTTCTATTCTTCTCAATTATTTTACTGAGTGATGAGATCAATTCAGTTTGATCATCATCATCTAACCCTATAAGTTTTGTCAATGTAAGGGGTGTCCTAGAAGAACTAGGTGCACTTTCCTTCATCTTTTCTTCTTCCTTTTCCTTCTTCTCTTCTTCTTTTTCCTTCTTTTCTTCTTCTTCATTTTTCTTATTTTCTTCTTCTCATAATCCTCTTCTTTTGTTCTCTTATCTTCTTCTTCTTTCTTCTTCTTATCTTCCTATTCTTTTCTCTTCTTATCTTCTTCTTCTTTTCTCTTCTTATCTTCCTCTTCTTTTCTCTTCTCATCTTCTTATTTCTTCTTATCTTCCTCTTCTTTCTCCTTCTTTCCTCTACCTTCAATTTCTTTTTATTTTCATCTTTTAGCTTCTTCTTTTCTTTTTCCTTATTCTTTTTGTCTTCTTCTTCTTCCTAATTTTTAGAGTTGGTGTAGCTCACGAAATTATGAAATATTTGTTCCAAAGTCCTTACTTAGATCCTCTACTGTATCAATTGTAACATTAGTGCTTTCAATTTGCACTGTGTCAGTACCAATGGTGATTTACAAAGTAGACTCTATCATTGCAACTTCCTTCTTGATTTTTGCTACTGATGTAACTACTAGTATAGTCACTTTAGACTTCTCTACTGCTATTGTGTTCTCAATTGGTAATGTTTTCTTTTCTATCATAGGGATTTCTCTTTTCTTATTTCTTAGCGAGGGCTCAGTGCCCTTCATTATTTTCTCCATGTCCTCATTACTGTTAACTTTGCAAAATTTTCTAATTAGGTTTTTTGTAATTCTTTTATCTTCATCTTCGACTCTTCGTCTCTTATTAATCAATCTATTGTACAAACCTTTTGGTATGTCCTTCTAAATATCTTTAAAATTCTTATTTGTTAGAATCACATGCCCAACTACAACATTCTCCAACTACAATCTATAGATGTTGTTATAATAATCATAAATTTTGTAAATAACTATAGAAAGTTGTCATTGTTGATGATTTGAACATTCAAATTTTCAACCTTTGGCTTCCATTATTTTCTTCCAAGAGATTTCTTCACTTCTATCTCAATTTTTTCAACTAGTTTGTCCTTTGTTTCCTATGATTCCTCTTCATCTCACTCACCTAATTTGTTTCCTATGATTCCTCTTCATCTCACTGACTTGATTCAACTATTTAATGTTTCTTTCTTCATTTTACCAATCCACTAGGCATTTTTTTGGTACTCTTCTTGGGTTGTGACTTAGTTGTTTCTAGTTTTAGGGTAAAAGTACAAAGCTGTGTCACCTTTTAGACTGACTTATCAGAATGACTGAATTTGAATATTTCTATCTAAATTTATTTTTTTCAAACATATGATCTTGATAAAATTATTCTAGCTAAGTTATATATGGTCTCAGACGTTTCCAATTAGAAATGTCTATTAAATGCATGTTTTATACTAGTTAGTATCGAATTACTAAAAAAATATAATTATTTTACAAAACTAATGTTTCAATAACTCTTACTATCTATTATGATATATTTTTAATAACATATAAATGCCATTTTATAGAGCTCAAACTCAAGAATATTCTCATATAGAGTTCATAGTGTTTTAATTAGATATAGTATATTGTAATTAAAAAATTCTACAAGTACGTATTTTAACACTCGAGATGATGTCAATTTTGAAAAAGAAAAAAATATTTGAAAACAAATTAAAAAATAAAAATTATATGACGTTCTAGAGGAGAGAGTCCTCTTCCAGAATATATAATTTTTCTTTTGGTTGGAATATATTTATTTCAAAAAAGTGGTGGGAGATGAAAACTATCAATTTGAATCATTATAAAAGAGAAAACATAGGTCTAAAGCCTATTTTTATTTTTGATTGTTCTAGCTACATATATTATCGATAACATAATCTAATTTCAGAGGGAAATAAGTTTATTTCAATATAGTTTTGTGGTGGGAACTAGACCCCTAATTTCCAACATTTTTCAACATCTAAAATTTATCTTTAAAAAATAGGAAAATTTATAATTTCTTATTCCAAATAATTATTAAAAATTATAATCCTAAAATTCATCCATTTCTACACATTTTATTAATTTACTTGATTTTTAAATTCTAAATAATAATACTAGTTTTATGTCATTGAATGTGAACAACTACACTTTTGTTAGCCTTTTCCTTTGTAAAAGGGTGACATAGGTTTGTGCTTTTCCCCTTCACCTATGTAAGTCTTGTAGATCTCCTAGTCCTAGGAGGGGTTACATTTTGGACTCTTGTTATACTTACTTCCTATTCACCTTTCTCTTTTTGCACTAGCTATACAATAGTAGGTTGCACCTAGGAAACTATGACATTGGGTAATTGCTAATGTTTATGCTTGAGATTCTACAAAAATTACACCTTCGAATGGTACTTCTATTACAAGTGGTGGCACATGCATGACTCCTTCATAAAAAGTTTACTTCATTCATGCAACTTTTTGTCTTACTGATGCTGCTTCTTTTGGGTTCATTTGTAGATTTCTTAATTTGAGCTTGAGTAGTTACTTGTGTTAGAAACTTAAAATTAGAATAATTGTTTCTTTGTCATTGATGTCAAATATACTGATGAGACATGTTTCTATCTAATCTAAATGCCATATCTATTTGATTGATGAAAAGGATTTGAGAGATTTCTTATAAAAATAGTACCAAAGAGGAAACATTGAGTTATGAAAAGAAAGCTACAATGGACATTTAATTAGTTATATTTTGATAAGACAAAGTGATTATTTGTATGAGGAATGCAAAGCTCAACTGAGAAAAAGAGTAAAAGATTAAGGCATGTGGGATGATGCTAGTGTTAACCAAGTTCTAGTGCAAGTTGAGAAAATCTATTATTGATCGAGCATTAGTATCAACCGAGTAAGATAGTTGAGGTCAAGCTAGAAGTTCTATAGCGATCGAGTGATTAAGTGATGATCGAGTGTCATAACTTAGTGATTGCTAAGTGACAGTATTTTGAATGAATATGAGAAATTGTAATTTCCACATGGCTTAGTTGATTTCTTGGGATATGTAAATTGTGTTGAAGATAAGATTAATGAGTTGGATCATTAAATTCAAGGAGACGATTAGGTATAGACTGAATGGATAGATTCCAGAGAAGTTTCTAGAGGATGATCAAGAAGGTGGACATGTTCACTAAACATATAGAACTAGATCATAAACCCTAAAATCTACGGTGACTATGGAAAATGGAAAAGAAACAATTACCTATTTAAGGAAGCATATAGTTGAAGGAAAAATGTAAGTTTTGGAGTGAACCAAGAGAAACGAATTTCTTATGCAAATCCTATTGAAGTTGATAAGTAAATTTGAGTAGAAGGCTTAAGTTTCTTGAAAGGAGAAGATTGATTGCTTGAAGGGTTTCCAAGCGAATCAAGGACAAAGATGGAAATGAGGAAATTATTAGTGAATCAACACATGAACCAAAAAATGATCTGAAACTACAAAAGTGATTTGTAATCATACAATATATATTATATCATATAATATTATATGATATTATATTATATGATATAGGATTTAATGATTAATTACTATAAGATATAGTATATAGTCACCCATTAGAACACATATAATATGTCCCTAGGGGTCCTAGGACCCCTAGGAACATATGTTATCATTGAATGGGTTTGAAGGGGTTCAAGAAGATATCAACTTCTATTTCTGATAAGTGTGTGTGTAATTGAAAATGTACAACACTCTTCATGACTGTGTAGCACTTTAGACTTGATAACTAAGTTAAACCTTAATTTGGTGTACAAACCTACAATTGGATAGTTGTTTGTTATCAATGAAGTATCATAGGTTTTTGTTACATATAGTCTTTTTATTTGATGATAGGTGAAGTTGGTTATACTAAAGCATCACATGATTTGATATAATTGTATGCTTTTATAATCAGAGTTTCATCGTCTTTTCTTTCAATATTTATAGACTAGTATACTTGTATTATTCTTCAAGGTGTAATTATATCAATTTTCTTCTATCAATGATTCATATATTTTAGAAATCAAGTTATATTCTTAGTTGTGAGTGTTAGAAGTTTTCATAAATGTAATATTCATGATAGGTCCTATTGTAGGTGCATCGTTGTTTAGACAAACCTAGTAGGAGACAAGTTCTAGTATTTGTTATAAGAGGAATTCAAGCATCTATTCTAGCACTATCAGATAGTAATTCTAGTTAATAGGACGCTCCATAAGATCTTATTTATAGTTGCTTGGGTGGAGGTTATCTCTGGTTGTTCTATTGGTATAAATTACATCATTTTCTCTAGGAATTGGTTGAACTCTATGGGTTATAATACCTAAGATATTTCCTATAAATATGAAGGGATTACTAGTAGCTTGGTGTCTTTTTTTGCATAGTACAGTGATTGAATTGTTAGTCACTTTTAATTCTCTTTTAACTTGGAGTGTAGTAGGGCTAGATTCATCCATTCCTTTGTGTCATCATCATTAAATTAAGGTTTAACCCAACTATCTATATGTAAATACAATTGTTTCCTTGTGCATGCTTGAAAGACAGTTTTACCAAATACATTTTTTTTTCATTTTATGGAAACATAAAAGTTGGCCAATTACCTGAGATATTTCCTATAAATATGAAGGGATTACTAGCAGCTTGGTGTCTTTTTTTGCATAGTACAGTGATCGAATTGTGAGTCACTTTTAATTCTCTCTTAACTTGGAGTGCACTAGGGCTAGATTCATCCATTCCTTTGTGTCATCATCATTAAATTAAGATTTAACCCAACTATCTATATGGAAATACAATTGTTTCCTTGTGTATGCTTGAAAGATAGTTTTACCAAACACAATTTTTTTTTTCATTTTATGCAAACATAAAAGTTGGGTAATTTATCAAAGAATTGTGAAATCAAGAAATTTGTTTTAGTAAAATTGGAAGCTAATTACACTGAATTTCATCTCTTGTGCCTATTAAAGATTTTATTTACCAAAATATCACTAAAGAAGTTCAATAACTAAACAACAATAGTAACTGTAATTTTAATCATTTTCCCCTATTACATGGTTGCTAGAAACAAATGTATTTTCAAAGGTAGTTTGGTAAATCAAATATTGAGAGGTTATGTCATACTCAAATCATGCATGTTAAGAGTGCTTATTCTAGATTAGTGAGGTTGTAGATAACATATTACAATTTGGAAAAAGAAAGTCATTAATAGCAAAAATTAGAAATAAAAAACATAAATGCTGTAAGAAATCAAAGCATGATTCACACATCAAAACACAAATATAATGACCAAAATTACTGATGTAGAACCTTCTACTAGATACACACATCGATATTTTATACATGATTTTTTATGCTAATAAATACAATAATTTGTATTCTCGTACATTCTAGAATCATCTTTGAGTATATCTTAATACAAGTTGACCAATTATATAATGCCTAAATCTGATACTAGCTCAATCAAGACCAAATGATTGATAATTTCTAACAATCAACATCAACTAGTACTATCATTTACATCATTTGTGTTCTCCTATTTGAAAATGTTTCTATTTTATGACATTGAATGAATAAACTATTGGTTAATTATTTTATAGTGTCTCCTAGGAGTTTAACCTGGTGCTCTATTATGGAGGATCCAATATCTTTTTACTGTTTGAGTTATTTTTGTTTGGCATCCTTGTATGTATAAATATTTAGAGGACCACCTGTGAAAGGTCTTTATATAACACTAAAAATATTACACACACACACACACACACACACACACACACACACACACACACACACACAAGCATGCAACATTGCACTCTCTCTTCCCCATTTCATAAAAGTGAAGTCTTCAATTGGTTTAGTGGAAAAGCCATGCAAGGATATATTTCAAACCTAACATTAAGGATTGTAGTATGAAAATTCATTGATCTAAAGTTTTATCTCTATGTTATTCTAATAAGAGAAAAGTTGTCAAACATTATAAGACCATTGTTGCACGTCGAGTTTTAAAGTGGATATTAATATTGCAGTGTTGAAATATATTTATCAAAACATAGACATAGCATATGATGTGGTAAGGTGTCCAAGATAATTAGATCATCTTAGTGTAGGTATTAACATCTTGCAATACACGATATCAGAATATGTTTAGTTGCCTGATGCTAAATATGAATTTTTTTGTATTGCATCTCCTAACAGTATTAGGATGCTAGAAATCATAGGCATTGACAAAATATTCTCAAATAAAACTCATAAAACTAGTACTTGACACTAAAACATGTTAGGTGAAAGATCCAATACCATTGATTTAACTTCTAAAGCCAAAAAAAAAGGTTTCAATTTGGTACAATAGTGATGGATATCGATCTTCCTTAATACAAAATCCATACTTGAGAAAAATGTTTGTTTTGGGGATTAGATATAAATAATCAATACTTATAGTTATTGGTATTTATGCACAGTATAATGTTGCAGATTGATATAGTAGACTAAATATTTTTTTCTATGAAGACTATATTGTGAATACTAGTCGTACTTCCAAGACATGCCACTCTGTGCATACATGTTGTATTTGTACTATAGTTTGCTATACTTCATGGGGCTCTATACTACTCTCCTCCAATATGTTTTTGACTCGCATATTGGATTTTCATGATAATATTCTCTTGGCTCCTCTACAAATATAGTAAAAATTGATGATGGAATCTTTATTATTGTGGCTCATTTGGGTGATATATTCTAATGGTTCTATGTGTGATTGACATAGGTATCTAAGACTTCTTCATGCTATGGGGCTCCACATCTACTCCTTTGTGACATTGTCAACTTCGTTATTGGGGTGGGATTAATTTTTGGGACAAATATGTATGACATTTTCTACTCATGTAATTGGGAAGGGGAGAGGGTTATATACTCAAATTGGCAATTGTATTATGATTCATATTTCTTTAAAAAATTACATTTGGCCTCCTTCTAAATGACCAATTTTGTAAACTTTAGTAGTGTTAGGTTTGTTGGGCAATAAGTTATTATCATGCTCTTTTTCTATACATTTTAGTTACTTTAGAATTTTAATGAGCAGAAGTGGAGGTTTTCTTGTCAAGTTCTTTCCTCCATGAGTCCTTGTTGAACCCGTATAAGAAAAATAATAAAATGTAGTGGGTATGTCTACTTTTATCCCAAAAAAAAGTGTATATATTAAACAATTATATTAATAAGAAAAGTCTTATCCCATATTTAATTCATATTTGACAAGCCATTTGACAAAAAAAACATTGTAAACACTACAATACCAATTATATAAATAAGAAAAATTTAAACACATTAACTTTATATCTGACCAACCATATGACAAAACACATTTGAAACACTATTGTAATATTATTAATATTAATGGATAAAAACTACAAAATTAGACACAAAATCTAGTATTATTTAATTTAAAATTCCAAATCTTCTCAAGTAGGCTTTGTTTATTATCTTTAGGCCCAGCTTAACTGGCACACTTGAAGCTTTGACTTTGAGTGTGTCATAAACATGGAAGCCACTTATTTGGCTATCGTTTCTCTTTTCCATTACATAATGTTCAAAGTTAACATTATTTGTAGACACGAGATCAAGATTTTCTGAAGTAAACTATTTAATATTTCTACTATTTGATTATATTGACTATTTACAATCTATTTTTTATTATTCTTATAGTGCAATAACTAATTTTTGTTATGGATGCATTTTAATTTTCAATTATCAATACTAAATAATATAATTTATATATTTTATTGATATAAAAGCAAAGATTAGAAGTTAAAATTAAAAAGATAATATTTTTAAATTTAATTAATATTTAATTTTAAAATGTAATAATATGTTAACAGTCATTGAGTTTTAGGAATTCTTGAACAAGGAAAAATTCTCAGACACATCATACACTGTATTTGACATGTCAAAGGTAGAAGAGGATAAGATTAATCAGCTTACTGATGAATTAGTCCAAGCTTTCTGTCCTGAAGAGTGTGAGAATACCTTAGCAGCTCAGAAGGAAGAGCTTACCTAGAGAGTTATCCAGTTATGGGGGGAGAACTACACTAGTGAAGATCTTAGAAGAGACATATTTAACATTCAAATGGACGAGTTGGCAGCAGAGTTCACTAGTCAATTGGATTTAGCTAAACATATACTATCAGAAATTGAGCCAAAGGAACAGAACCAACCAATACAAATACAAAGAACATAGTATAGCAAGCGGAAGTAAACTTGGATCAGCTAGGTAACTAAATGTCCCAAGAAGGACCTAAATCACCAAATTGCGGTAGAGTAAAGGGTAAAAGAGGCAGGAAATCTCTAAAGATACTTCGAGAAGCAGAGGGTCTGAGCAAGGAATAGCAAAAGATTGACCAGATTTTCCATAATGGGAAGGGGAAGTAACTTCCCAATCAGGTATGAAGATCACTACTTGGAATGTTAGGGGTCTCAATGACCCTAGCAAAAAAAGGTTATTAAAAAATAACCTAAAAATCTTTAACTCTGATATTGTTCTCATTCAAGAATCTAAACTAAACTCTGTAGAAATAGATAAGTTAAGTAGGATGCTTGGAATTTGGCGATCCATGTTTCAGGAATCCTTAGGGGCATTAGGGGGTTTAGGAATCCTTTGGGACCCAAGGAAGGTTAGTCTTAATATCCTTAATAATTCTAAGAATTGGATTAGCGGTAAGGTCCAAAGCTTAAAATCAAATCTTAAATTCATTATCATCAATGTGTATGGTCCGGTTAGTAATTCTGATAAAATGTTAGTATTGGAAGAAATTGGTCATTTCTTGAATAGTCAAAATAAGGAATTTTTTCTATTAGGAGGAGACTTCAATACCGTCCTAGACCTAAATGAAAATGATGGTGGTATTCAAATACTATCGCAAGCATCTAAAATATTTAAGGAATGGTGTGCCAACCATAATCTTATTGACACTCCTACCAATAATGGCATTTATACATGGAACAATAGAAGAAGGGACTTTTCTTACATCGCAGAGAAACTCGATAGATTTATGATACAACGGAAATTAGATTCCTACAACCTTAACTTCCAATCTTCTATTTTATCCATCGCGAGATCAGATCATTTTTTGGTTACATTTGAATTCTTAGAGCCCCTTAAACCGGTTAGAAACCCATTCAAATGTGAGAAAATGTGGTTCCTAGACCCTAAATTTCTCAGTAATATTAAAGCTTGGTGGGACTTAGAGAGCTTCACAAGGTCTAAAATGTTTGTCTTCGTCAACAAATTAAAAATGCTTAAGGAACATATCCTTGGATGGAATAAAGACCAGTTTAACAACATTTTCAGCGAGAAATTGGATATAGAAAATCAGCTTAAAGAACTTCATTCGGAAGTGATTAAGAAAGGTATGGACAATAAGAGTTATCTCCTCGAAAAAGAACTGTTAGCCTAACAAGAAAATATTCTAACCAAAGAAGAGATATTCTGGAGGCAGAAATCAAGAGAAAGATGGCTAGCAGAAGGTGACCGTAATACAAAATTCTTTCATAACTCAACCATCTACAACAGAGCAAAGAGCAGAATCACAAGTGTAAAAAATCAATAAGGTATTACAACAGAAAAACCAGGAGAAATTGCAGACACCTTTGTTAATTATTTAAAAAACGTACTAAATAACCATAATGGTTCAAATTACACTACTCAAACTAGTCTTTTGAAAGTAATTTCGAAAGTTGTTGATCAGCAGGATAATATTAATCTGATTAAACCCATCACCTTAGATGAAGTCAAGAATGTGGTTTTCAACATGAACCCAGATAAATCCCCAGGACCAGATGGATTCCAAGCATTCCTTTTCCATAAATGCTGGGATATCATAGGTGTTGACCTCTAGAAAGCAATCGAAGCATCTAGAAACGGAGGCTCTCTTCTTGCTGAAATTAGTTTCTCTTTCATTACATTGGTTCCTAAGAAGTCTGATCCAGAATCCCCAGGAGATTATAGACCAATAGCCTTATGCAACACTGTCTATAAAATATTTTCCAAGATTATAGCAAACAAACTCAAAAAGATCCTCCCAAAGATTATTTTAGAGGAAGAAACAGGGTTCATGCTAGGTAGATCCATTCTAGATGGTATCATCACCATTCAAGAAATGATTCATTCGGCAAGAATCAACAAGGAAGCCTGTATGCTCATGAAACTAGACATTCAGAAAGCATATGATATGGTGGACTGGAGATTCCTATGTAAAACATTAGAAGTGTTTGGAATCTCACATCAGTGGATCAATCTAATCTTCAAATTTATTTCTACCCCTAAAATTTTGATTCTCATTAACGGTACTCCAGAAGGTTTTTTTGATATATCTAGAGGTATTAGACAAGGGGACCCTCTATCACCCTCGTTGTTCATTATCATGGCGGAAGCCTTTGGAAGAGCTGTTGAGGATGCATATAATAGACAACAGATCTCAGGTATCATAGTCTCCAAAGATTTACCTAATATAACTCACCAACAGTTTGCTAATGACACTATCCTCTCTAGGAAAAGCATAATTACAGAAGCTCAATCTCTCAAAAGTATTATTAACCTGTATATGAAAGCTTCGGGATAGAAGGTCAAAAATCATAAATCCAAAATTTTCTTTTTAAACACTAAGATAGAAATTGAGGAGCAAATTTGTAGGATCATGGGTTACAAGAAAGGAACCTTTCCCTGCAAATATCTTGGCATAGCCTTAGAAAAAGGAACTAAATCAGGTAAGGTTTGGGATGATACCCTAAAGAAATTAGATTCCAAGTTAGGGTCGTGGAAGGACAGATGGTTAACTAAGGCAGGCAAATGCACCAAGATTAGTGCAATACTATCAGCCATTCCTACTTATCCGCTATCTTGCCTTCCTCTTTCTATGTAGAACCTCAAGAAATTTGAGTCCAAGATGAGGAACTTCCTATGGAATGATAGGGATGGAGATAGTAAGTGGGCTCTAATCAAGTGGCAAAATATTTGCAAACCCAAAGAGTGTGGGGGTTTAGGGGTAAAAAACCTCCAATGGCAAAATGAAGCTCTAGGAGTGAAACTTATTTGGTGCCTATACAATGAATATAATCGAAAATGGGCTAAGATAATCTATAATAAATATCTCATCATGGAGGACCCACTATCAATTTTCAGAATTGTTTCTCCTACCAAAGGATCAGAATGTTGGAACTTCATGCTAAGATTTCGTAGTCTAGTTAGTAAATTTCTTACCTGGGATGTAGGTTTAGGTGAAGAAGCCCTCTTTTGGGAGGACTCATGGGATGGTAAACCACCCCTCTCTCACCAACTTAATATTCTGACACTCATAGATAGTTTAAAGTCCCTTTGGGGCAATAAAGTTAAAGATTATAAGATCTTGTCAATATCAAAAGGCTCACCCAAATGGTCTTGGAAATCTATCAAAGGATTAGGTCTAAAAGAGGAAATTATGAAAAACTTTGATAAGCTAGTGAAAGATAGAAAAATCAAACAAACAAGCAAAGAGGATACACTAATTTGGGCTGCCTCCAATGATGGGCAATACAATGTTAGTAATGGTTATAGGGCCATTGTCAAAACTCATCAAACAGAGTTTGTAGATATCCCATTACAACTATGCTGGGACTCCTCTTGTCTCCCAAAAGTCGGATTCTTCCTTTGGCTTGCTATTCAAAAAAGGGTTTTAACTATGGATAGACTTTACATTCTTGGCTTCTAGGGCCCCTCTAGGTGTACCCTTTGCCATTGTAATAGTGAAGATGCTGATCATCTCTTGTTCAATTGTACCTATGCCCAAAGTTGCTGGGAGTGGATTAGGTGGAGGTTGGACTGGTCTACACCTTTTCCAAATTTTTTGATTTATTTTCTCTTTGGTTGGCCCACGAATTTTGTTAAGGGAGTCTACATTAAGCTTCGAAACATATCCCCTTCCATCATTATCTAGGAAATCTGGAAGGAATGGAATCAACATATTTTCCAAAACTTGGAACTCAAACCGGTAGAGCTTATTGTCAAAATTGAAGCTAGTATTGTAGAATTAGTCAACTCCTACTTAAGTAAATCAAGGCTAGAGGAAGGTTCCTTTTCAAATTGGGATGGCATTATCAAGAAGCGATGGTCCAATCTAAACAACCCCCCCTTAACATACATGAAAAAAAATATAGAGGCCAAGAAAATCTGCAAATGGGTTCCGCCACCGAATGGATGGGTCAACCTAAATTTCGATGGAGTTGTGCAAGGCAACCCAGGTATAGCGGGTATTGGATGTATAATAACCAATGAGGTAGGATCTTGGATAGCTAAAAAAGTGATGCCTATCCAACCTACCTAAAATAATATAGCAGAACTAGAGGCTCTCCATCAAGGGATTCAGTTATGCCTAGAGCTTAAGTTAACCAAAGTTATTATTCAAGGTGACTCCCTAATCATCCTCAATGCTGTTAGGAAAAGATCCACCCCTAACTGGGTCCTGAATTCTCACTTAGATGAAATTATCCTTTCATTGGATAAGTTGGAAGAGTATAGGATCTGTCACATATTCAGGGAAGGCAATAGTAGGGCAGATCAGCTAGCTAACCTAGGGGCAGATGGAGTCAATTCCTTATTGGTTAATAAGGAGTATTGTATTCCACACTAATAATGGTCTAAGTGGAGCGTATATCTTAAGTTTGGTTAGTTAAATTATGCTATCCAGTAGCATAAAGTTCTCTTATATTTAGTGACACCACTAAAGAAGACATTTAGTCATCTTCGTCTAATAATCTTAAAATAACGGTAGACCAATCTTTGGTAGCTCGAGTGTGTGAAGTTTGTAGTCTTTATGATTAAGGTACCTTTTACACCAATATTGCGTAAATCATGGTGTAGATAGATCAAGATTTCGTATAATGATTACCCTCTTGTGATATCTCGCACTTCTAGTACTTCGCATGGGTAAGCTTCAGCCTTTCGATAATGGTATTCATGAGATGGTATATCTCATGCTCGCATCTAGAAGTTTCCCTTCGTTATTTATAGAAGTATGTATCTGATCTTCCCATCCTCAATTTCCCAGTTTAAGAATGGAATCCAACATTGTCCTGTTTCATGCCTCTGAGAATCGAACTATGGCCTTTTGTGGGCTAGTAAAACTAGAAAGGTGGAATCGCATTTTATACCCGGTGGATGACATGACATGCTTTGCTATTTGTAGAGCACTAGGAGAGGAAGTGTTAGATTATCAGTATACCTAGAGGACCAATAGCGATATTATCGGGTCCTTTATCGAATGTTTAGTAAGAGCTAAAATAGAAGCGAATGACATTGTCTGGCTCTGTCATGATCTTTTTGTTCTAACATGGAGAAAGGGGCTGGAAGAAGCAGTGTTCAGCATTGATAATAAATTCAAGACTCCCCTCCCTGAAAGATATATGAGTCTCCCTGTAGGGCATCCGGATTTAGTAACTGCTCCTCAATGATAGTCTCTGTTCATTCGGGAAAACCTAGCTTTTTATAGAGAATGGCCAAAAATGGAGGCCAACATACATTTTCTCCTTCGATGGCGAAGGATTATTATAGAAGAAAATAAAGAGTGGCTCCTCAACTATCTTCACCACTTCAATGCCCACATCAAGCTGAGGGTGTCTTTCGACAATCTGGATGATTTGGAATTCAGTACCCCAAATACAAAGAAATCAAGCAGAGTGAAACACGACTACACATTTCCACCGAATTTTCGAGTGGAACATTCAAATGACATGGCGGATGTGATTATGGTATTTTGGAAGGAAGGAAGGGGACCATCTAGTTAGATGCTAGCCATTCCAGATAAGATATAGTACTATAAGAATTCTAACATATATACTGGTGGCAATTTTGTTACTACGCTATTATAGCTAAGATGATTATCCCTCAGACTGAAGCACAAGTATATGGTCTATAAATCGGTATGTTATAGCATGAATGGTTTGGTCTGTAAATTAGTGATAAACTCTGTTGTAAATTGGTGTGTTAATATATAATCAATATTAAAGATATTTGTACTAAGTTTTAGTATATTTGAGCACTTGAAATTTTAGGACCCTATCTATAATTGAGATAGTATCTTATTTAATTCGGATTAGGTTTGTATTTCATGTTAACCTATTTTGGCCGCTCTAGGCTTAATTTGCTCTAGTTTATTACTTTATTAACATACTCAGCATCTGCATATGAGATATTTCTAAGGACAGTATAATTGTATGAAATACGCAAAATTTTAATACTCAGAGTTTGTATGAAATCCTTACTACCCGATATAGATTAAATGGTAGCATGAGATAATTTCTACAAGTTTATCACGAATTTGGCGATGCCGCTTTTTTGATATTTTATAACTCTGAGACTTGGTATTTATAAGCTTTCATGATACTACTATTCGATTTCCATCTTCAGTAAATCTCTAGAGTTTATGTAAATGGATAAAGTTTCTATGTATGGAAGTCTCTGAAAATCAAGATTAAGTATGAGATCTTCTTTTAGGAGTAGACTCCGTTACCCAATTAGGTTTTTTCTTAATATTGGAGGATCTAGCTTGACTAAGGTTTTTGCTAAGATCATTGTCTTCTTCCTTTTTGGGCACTGGTTCAAGCATCATTAATGGCTGGTAAGCTCATAAATATAGGATATGGTTTTTTTAATTTTAAGCCTATTTAGCCTCCTCTATCTGTGATGTCCGGTCGTTAGCATCGAAAAGATGCAATACTTCTATAATTGGTCTAGTCATGATTGGTAATAATGAATCAAGTAATGTGTTAGCAGTGGAATCATGGATTGGGCCCCTCTCCCCCGATAAACTTCCTCTCAAATGTTGTGGTGTTCTCTCATTTAGTGGGTAACACTTAAATTGATTTCTATTCTCAGGAAATTCTTCGAACTTGCTTTCTAGGTGTAGTATCTTTGCTTGGCATTCTATGTAATTTAGTAGTTAGTAGTTAATCAGCTATTTGGGTCAAACTCTGTTTTCCAATTAAGAATAATTTTTAGACCGGCCAGTTCTGCCAGTTTCATCTGTTTGATAAGACTCTCTCCTCACTTTGGCCAACTGATTCTAACTCCATTTATGATTGGTTAACATGTAGCCTTTTATTAAGGGCCCGTTAAATCTTTTTACTAATTAATCCTTTAAGATAACCTCTTCTATAAGCTATAGCTGGGCGATCTCATAGAATAGGCTCTTCTTTGTTATAATTGGTTAAGGCAGGTTCCTTTTTATCAGTATAGTTATGATTATAGTAAAGAAATCATGGTTTGGGAACCCTTTCTTAAAACTTTTTATGATGTGAAATTTAGCTCATATTGTTGATTATTATGTATACTCTCAGACTATTTCATAGTGGTCATCTAGCAGAGTTAACTACTTTTCCTCTCCTTATAGTTTAGTTCGCTGATTTTGCAGTCAGTGTTCATATTTAGCTCTTTATTTTGCTAGGTATCTATGTTTTTTTTTTTTTTTTTGCTTTTTCTCATTAATGGCAAACCCTTTGTTTGAATATATAGTATAAAAATGGTTGAATGCAAGAAGTAATATGAGAAATTATAATCAATCTCTTGATCGCTATCCTACCATCACTCGGCAAGAATTTATGGATTTCTTGAGTTATAAATTATCAGGGGTATTCCCCAGATTACTTGTAATTATTAGAGAAACTATTTCACTGGGGTATGCCCCTTTTAAAGTTGTAATAATATAGGACATTTGTCTCGGGCAAGACTGGAGGTTTTCTTCTTCGTTCTTTCCTACCAGTGCCCATTTGAACGGAGATATGCTTTGTAATTGCTTTTAAATTAATAATATAGATCAAGGCCTTGGTCATTTACCGTATCAAAAAAAAAATGTAATAATATTTAATTTTTATATAATGTTAAGAAATAATGTTTTCCATATTTCATTAAATTAATCATTTTATGATTGACATTAAGAGAAAATATTTATCTTAAATAAATTATTTTAAATTAATATTTTTTTATAAACAATGATTTATATTTATTTGAATTTTTATAATATAGAAAAAATATTTTTTATGGTAATTTTATTAATTTTATTTCAATAATCAATTGTTAGAATGAAAAATGAGTTATTTATTACTATTACATTTGTAATACTATTAATATTACAAGTGTTTATATGATTTTTTTTTAAATGATTAAAAATGTGAAAAATGCCATAAAACTATGTATATTTTCTTGGATCAATTGTATAACAAATTATCTCTACATTATATATGAAAGAATATAAATTTAGTTTTTTCACATAATCTTTTTTTAAAAATTAAATTAAATTTGTGGAATATTAATTATATCTATAAAAAAAATTCAATATAGATCTTTGTATATAAAACACATGGTTTTGTTTTAACTATTTAAATTTTATTTATTTCTTAAAATTTCTAACCATTAATTTTAAATAAATATCTTACACATCAAAAAAAACTTAATTAGATACTTTATTTCACTTTTTAAAAAATTACTTTTATTACTATATTAATATATAAAATAAATAAAATTAAAAAATACATTTTAAATTATTGAAATACCATTTACTTAAAATATTAAAATAATTATCTATGGATTGGGCCAAGTCCTCCAACCATAATGCTCCCATGTTTCTTCTTGATTTTGAAAAAGCCTATGATAGAGTCGAGTGGGATTTCATTCTCACCATCCTCAAGGCATTTGGTTTCCCTGATGAATTCTACAGATATGTCCGAGTCCTCCTTAAAGATTCCTCTGCCCTTATTGAAGTTAATGGTAATCTCTCCCATCCTATCCCCCTTTCCCGATCCATTAGGCAAGGATGTCCTCTTGCTCCTGCCCTCTTTGTGATTGTCTCTGATGCTTTGTTTTACCTTCTCAGAGATGATACTCTATCTCCTAAAGTTCAAGGTAATACTCTCCCTGATGACTCTGAGCTTCTACATTTACAGTTTGAGGATGATACTTCACTCTTTCTTGAGCGTTCTTATCGTAATATCCATGTTGCCTTACTCAGAAGCTTGATATTTTTGGGAAAGCTTCAGGAGCCCGCATCTCTAATTCCAAATCCATCCTTCTTGGATGGGAGGAGGAACCCCTAGATTGGCTTCTTCAAATTGGCTTTTCTTGGGGTGGTCCTCACAGAATTGTGCACTACCTTGGTATTACTTTCTCTATCTCCCCCTCTCTTAAGGATATGTGGCTGAGGATTAAGGAGAGAATTAACAAGAAGCTTAATAAATGGGACAATAGAGTGTTATCCCTTGCCGCAAGAGTTCAAGTCTGTTAAAAGATCCTCTCTTCTTATAGAATTTATTATTCTTCTATTTTGATGTTTAGTAATTACCAGGTGCTTGAAATATAGAAGGCTATCGGGAGATTCCTATGGTCTGGTGGGAAAGGGAAAAGAAAGGCCCATGCTGTCAAATGGAGTTGGTGCCGTGTTGACAAGAAGCTTGGAGGATTGGGTCTGAAAGATCTCAAGCAGCAAGGGATTTCCCTTGCTACTAAATGGATTTTCTAGGCCCTTGATGGGTAGGAACCGTAGAAGGTGTTCATAAGAAATAACATCCAGGTTGGTGTCCCCAAACATGCTAAAACATGGAATAATCTCCTCTTTTCTGATTTGGTTGCTGGTTCATTTCCTATCTCTGTTCAAAGTACTTGGGTTTTCAAATCTATCTGGAAGGCCTGGGGAAATGTGCGTAGATTCATTTATAATGCTAAGTTTGATAATAACAATTATCTACATGGTGAATGGTCTATTTAGTGGAACCTTCATCATAATGGGAAGCCTATTGCCTTAACCCAAGGCTGCTCTGCTAGATTTTGGCATAGCAAAGGAATCAAGTGTTTTATGAACATCTTGGATAATGATAACCTTATGTGCTAGCAAACTATTAGTTCCAACTTTGATCTCCCTGTTTCTCACAAAAGGACCTTTAATATGATCAAGAATGCTTGTGCCCATCTCAATCTCCCCTACAATAGTGATGTTGATTCCCATAGGTACCTCTCATTCTATTGTGATGATGGTTCCCTCCTCCCTAAAATTAAACCTAAAGGCATCTATAAAGTCCTCAATAATAATTCCTCAGTTTCACAGCATCTTAACTTCATCTGGTATTTTAATTCTAACCCCCCTGAGTGGCAAAAAAACCTTTGAGAAATTTTGGAAGTCTCATATTCCTCCCAAAATTAAATGTTTCAAATGGTAGCATTTTCTCTTTTGCTGGATAGACTGCCTATTAAAACTCAACAAGGTGACTCTGATACTTGTCTTGTTTGCAAAATGTGTGAGAGTATGAGGCACATTATCTTTGAGTGTTCTTTTGCCAGGGAAGTTTGGATGCTCTTTGGAATTTCCATAATTAAACATGCTACTACTTTTGATATTATTATTGTTTCTATACTTGGTCTTAAAAAAGATGCTAATATTTTCTGGCATATTCTTTCTTCTTACATCCTTTGGTTTAATTTGGAAATATAGAAATGAGGAAAAATTTCAAGGCAATGGAAGAACTCTTACTATGTTTCTTAGGAAACTCATATGCTTTAAAATTATTTCACAAGTTTGTTGTGTGATGCGGCTTGAGAGGGAGAAGCTACAAAGATTTCTCCATGATGGCTATGCCACCATGTTTATCTACAAAATGAAAAATGGGTTAGAATGGGCCAAGCTTGTTGACAATCAGGTTGCCTTTGAAGATGCTCTTAAAAAGCTGCTTAAGGAAATCAGGGATAATAGAGGGTCCTACTCTGATAAATTTGATTATTTTCTCATATCTTGGAATGGAAGAAGGTTGTGTGGATGGAGGGCGATCAAGGATGGACCTCCTGGGTTGAAGACTATAATGATGTTCTTCTTTGACTATTATTGGCTCTTTTTTGTTGCTTATACTCTTGATAACTGTTATTTGTGGTGATCATACTTTGTAATTTTGATATGAACTCGGTGGGTTCAGGCTTTGCCTCTCTGCTCCTCCTTTTGTACTCTCTTTTTTGTGATCAATCGATATATAATTCAAAAAATGATTAAAAATGTGAAAAATGCCATAAAACTATTTATATTTTCTTGTATCAATTGTATAACAAATTCTCTTTACATTATATATGAAAGAATATAAATTTAGTTTTTTCATATAATCTTTTATTAAAAAATTAAATTAAATTTTGTTAATAATTTTATTTTATTTTTAATATCGACAAAAATAAGTATTTATTTAGTAGAGTATTAATTATATCTATTAAAAAAATTCAATATAAATCTTTGTATATAAAACATATGGTTTTGTTTTAACTATCTAAATTATATTTATTTCTTAAAATTTCTAACCATTTTGGGTTATAAACAAAGTTTTATTTCCTAGTTCTTTCTTTGGGAGCCCTTTTGAACCAGATGATTATTAATATAAATATAAAGTTTTAAGAAAAAAAATTAAAAAAATCTAACCATTAGTTTTAAATAAAGATCTTACACTTCAAAAAAATCATTATTAGATACTTTATTTCACTTTAATATTTTTTAAAATTATATTAATATATATAATAAATACAAATAAAAAATACCTAGATAGTTTATTTTCATTACATATTATTATTTCTAAATAAAAAATTTATATAGATTGAAAATAATTTTACCCACAACATAAACTTAAATCAAATAACTCTTTAAAAAAATTTACAATCACCTTCTCTTTTTTTTCCGTCAATTAATAATGTGTAATTCAACTTTATTTAGCCGATAGGCTATTTGTGGGAACTTTGTTCCCAAAAATTAAAATTTTGATGAAAAATTTGCAAGTTGGCTGGGAAAGTTGTCAGTTTGGCTGGAAAATTAAAAATCTTTCCCGTTAATTATTTATCGGCTTGTTTTTATCTCACTCCACTTTTAACTCTTGTTTTGATATTTATTAGTTGTTATCTTCACTTTTAACTATTATTTTTCTTTTTCTATTTATTAGTTGTGATCTCCACATTAGCTCATGTTGTGATCTATTCATTTAACTCTTGATTTTTAAAATTGATTTAGATTTTTGTTTTTAAATTATTTTAATTTATTTTTTTATATTAGCTTAATTTTTTCTTTACATATTATTTTTTAGTTTCTATAATTTATTTAGTCAATAGAATACTTGTTAGACATTTCTTTTTTTTTGTATTTCTCTTATTAATTTTTCACAATAGTTTTTTTGATGGGTTTTTTAAAATAATTTTTTTAATATTTGATAAATTTATTATTTATTTAAAAGATTTTAGTAAATATTATGTTATTTAAATTAAAAATTAATAATAATCTAATTTGTTCACATAAGATTATATTTTAAATATCCACTTTTAACTATTTTTTTTCTTTTCTTATTTATTTAAAAAATAATTACTTGTGATCTTCACATTAGATTATGTTGTGATCTCTATTTATTAAACTTTTTATTTTTTAAATTGATATAGGTTTTAGTTTTTAAATTATTTAATTTTTTATTATTACATTAGTTTAGTGTTTTCTTTAAGTATTTTTTTTTCAGTTTCTATAATTTATTTAGTCAATAGAATATTTGTTAGAGATGTCACTATTTTTCATATTAATTTTTTGTATTTCTCTTATTAATTTTTCTTAAGCAATATTCAAATTTCCTAAATATTGTAAATTTTATATCTATGTTTTAATCTTCAATTTTTTTATTTTTTTATTTTCATTTTTAAAAAACTTATATTTACATTATTTAATGTTCACTCTACATTTTTCTCTTAAATCTCATCTCCTATCTTCGCACTCGTTGCATGTACAAAAGCATGCAACTGCTAGTTTTAATAAATTAAAAAATCATCTTTGATAATGCATCAATAAATTTTAAAACAAAAGTTCAATTTAAACAGAACCTCAACGGTTGCTGTTTAAATGGGTCCCATATGATACAACGCACTCAACATCAATGCTTCAAATGTGTTGGTTAAGCCAGGCCCTATCTTTGTAGGAACAAAATCAAAGATGTCTTTTGGCTTGAGGAAGGAATGCTACAAAACTAGACGTGGACAATTTTCTACAAGTTCGTCTCTTGAAAGCAAACCACTTCATTATTATCGCTGTCAAAATCGTTATTCAAGTTTGTTCCGAGATTTTGAAATCTCTCCTTAAACATATCTCCATTGCACGTTACTAATATCTCTTTACTACTTTTCTAATAGAAGGCCATTGATTAGGCACTCTATTTGTGCAAACCAAACCCAAATGCAAGACACACATCATTTGTTCTATGCAATTATCTCCCACCATGAGATTGTCAAACACTGCCTCTTGTCCGCCCATAAGAATTCTATTGCGTATCCATTCCACAATGTCCCCATCCTCTCTATACTCTGCCTTACCCATAGCTTTCTTTCCGCTAACCAGATCTAACATCACCTCTCGAAAACTGTAAACATCACTCTTCTCATTCACCTTTGGCCTATTCGCATACTCTGCATCATAATAATTCCTTAAGGGCTCGTTTGGTTGCTGGAATAGGACTGGAATAGGAAGAGAAAATTAGAATATGTTTTATATTTGTTGTTTGGTAATCTCAATCAGAATTGGGAATAGGAAGGCATATTCCAATTTTGCCCCTAAAATGAGCATATGTCTATGCCAAAAAATATCTGTTATTGGAATAAGCCATTTCTATTCCCAATCTGATTTAGTTTTTTAAACCTTTTTTTCAATTTTAAAACAAAAAAATTTTAAATTTTTTTTATATTTTTTTAAAAATAAAATAAAATAAATAATATCTATTTGTTTAAAAAAATGAAAGAAATTATATTTCTCATTAACTTCAATGAATAAAATAAAAATAAAAATAAATTAACCTTTTTACCATTATTGAAAAATTAACCAAAAGACAATAAATTAAACCAAAAAAATTAAAAGGAAAATATTTTTAAAAATACAAAACTTAATCTTATTTCTATTCCATTTTTTAACAACCAAACAATGGATTAACATATTCCTAATCAAATTCTAAGCGAACCAAATACAATTGGAATTGCCCTTTTCTATTCCCATTCCCCATTTTCATTTCCATTCTATTTTTCTATTCTAATTTTCAATTCCTATGCCAGCAACCAAATGGACCCTAAAAGATAATGAAAGGAAAGAAGAGAATTCCTGCACGAAAAACTACATTATGTCGATCTCAAAGAGTGAGTTTTAATACCTGGGGCATGTGACCCTACGTAACCAGACACTGTGAACTCATACCCCAGCTTGTTTAGCTCTTTGGACACCCCAAAATCTAAAATTTTAGCTTTAAAACTCTCATCCAGCAAGATCTTACTGGATTTCACATCTCTGTGCAATAGTGGAGGGGAGAAATCATGATGCATATAGCTCAACCCATGGGCTACAGCAAGAGCAATCTGATAACGGATCGGCCATTGAAGATTTACTTGTGGTCCAGATCTATTCCCGTGCAGAATATCGAACAAGCTGCCGTTGGGCATAAACTCGTATACCAATAGCTTGAAATCGGAGTGTTCACTTGAAATGCAGCAGAGAAGCTTCAAAATATTAGCATGCCGGATGCGTCCCAATTTATCCACCTCCACTTCCCCCATTTTACTCTCTACTTCGCGCAAACCATTTCTCTTCCGATTTCTTCCTGATCTGCTCATGTTCCGGTTCTGGATTTTCTTAACCGCCATAGCTTTCCCATTTGGTAGAATAACCTTGTAAAATTTTCCAGCGCCTCTAGAGCCAATCACATTATTCTCCCTCAAGTTGTGAAGGATGAATGCCTCGTCCACATCTGTGGGATGGAATGGCGTCATCTTCCAGGACTGCATGTCTACGTAACGCCACTTCGAGGAGCGACATAGATAAATAAAGAGTCAGCTTACAATGACTAATATAACTAAATATGGCACTAGAATGGTCGCTAACCTCTACGGTGACATTTTACTTGACGAGGAGCACGAAGGTAGCATCACATTCTGTCCTCCGCATAGCATCAGATTGCCTACAAAGCTGTCCTTGTAAGCCGGATTGTCTAAGCCATCAGGAATTAGCCCAGACAAGTAATTGTTGGATACATTGAAAATATTCAGATTCATTCATCCCAATTCGGCAGGAACGCCTCCAGAAAGAAGATTGTTTGACAAATCAAGACTACCTACATTGCTCAAAATCCCAGGGATTTCTCCTATTAGTCGATTGTAACCCAAATTGAGTTGATTGACATTCTTCAGTGATATTATTTTCACGAGAATTTCTTCTGAGAGAAGATTGTGGTCGAGCTTGAGAATATTGAGCAGACTTAAGGTTGCGAGATCAGGTGGAATGGGGCCTGACAGGTTATTGTTGCTTGCTTCAAATTCTTAAAGTTTTGTGAGTTGTCCAACTTCCGAAGGAATTGTTCCATTGAAACAGTTATGCTTATCTTCAATCAACTCAGATTCTTCACTTGGCCAATTGCGAGCGAAATCTCTCCTTGGAACATATTGTTGTTTAGAAACAACCCCTTGAGTTTGACAGCGCCTCATAGTCTCCGAGGGATCTCACCGCTCAGTTGGTTGTTGTTGTACAAAAACTGTAGAGATTTATAGTCTGGAAAGAAGGAAGGCAAAGTCCTATTGAAATTGTTGGAAGAGGCTGTGAAGCCATACAACACTCCTCCCCTGCACAGATTCTTTGGCACGGGACCTTCCAATCCGCTTTGAGACACATCAGAGACAACGAAGTCGAAATATGAGCCCAAACTCTAGGGCAACCAACCACTGAAGTTGTAGTACAGCATCAAGTTACTCAAGTGAAGCATCTTGCCGATCTGAGCAGGTATCTTTCCTATTAGCCGATTGTCCTGCAATTGAAGAAGTCTCAGATATGTGAGATTACCAACCGCGTCGGGAACTGTGCCTTGGAACTGATCGTGGCCCAAATCCAAAATAGATAACCTTGTGAGCTGGTCAATGTTCTTTGGAATTCATCCAGACAAGTTGTTTTTATAAAGAGAGAGTTTTGTCAAATTCGAGAGAGCCATAAAAGTGGTAGGAATGGTACCCGAAAGATCATTTTCTGATAATTCCAAGATCTCCAACCGCGTTAAATTGCCCAAGAAAGTTGACGCAATGGAGCCACTAAAAGAATTATTTGAGAAATTCAGGACTTTCAACTCACTCATTTCTGAGATATGGCTTGGTAGAGTTCCAGTGAAGTTGTTAGTCGACAAATCGAGCTTTTGCAAACGCTTGCTATTGAGGAAGGCGTCTGGGGCAAGAAGAGTGAAAGCATTGGCTTGGAGAGTCACTTTTGTCAGATTGGGAAGGCTACAAATGGCAGAAGTCAAGTTACTAGATATCAAAGCACCAGTGAGATCGACTGTGATAACTTTGCCGAACTCATCACAAGCAATTCCTTTCCAAGTGCATGGATT
This sequence comes from Cupressus sempervirens, assembly GCA_028749045.1. Lineage (NCBI taxonomy): Eukaryota > Viridiplantae > Streptophyta > Pinopsida > Cupressales > Cupressaceae > Cupressus > Cupressus sempervirens. Next base: position 239,031,994 of record CM053791.1, read on the forward strand.
TTGATGAGATTCATTCCAATTGCTCAAAGCATTATTGCTGTCTTTCCAATCTCCATTTCTCATATCAAGTAAAATTGCTCCGTCAGGGGACAGGGAAGAGCAGTGGAGAAGCAAAAGGAAATAGGTGAGAATGAATCAAAGGAAGGCGAGCATTGGATGGACCATGATCGTTGCAAATTTGAATTATGATAATTAAAATGCTGGCTTTGTAGGTGCAATGGAGAAAACCCTTCCTAAACAGCCAAAAATATTCACCTGATACAAGGGAGAAGACCTTGCCTAAACAGACAAAAATATGTCCCTATATGACCATTACTTAAATTTATTAATTAATTTAATGTTCACAGAACCACTGTTATATGATTTTTAATTTAATAGGTTTTGTGTTTCCGCTACCATCTTTTTATGACATCGGTGCTAATATCAAATTGTAGAAACCAAAACTGTTGGAGGGATTAATTTCTATCTACTGTCGACAACCTTATGGTTGGTTAACCGTCCATCGTCCAACCCACACTCAGCACCGTCCACATTAAAAGTAGACAAACAGCCGCATACAGCCGCCCAAGGTCATTTCAGAATCAGTCTTCAACTACCAGTAGTTGCATATATTAATTCATATATATTAATATTATATGTCATGCAATACATGTGTTTGATATTCTAGAGAGTTCTCAGACCTCTATAAATAGAGGTATTATGTAAAGATTTGAGTATCAGATGTTTATCTGATCATGGTGGATCAGTAGAGCCCATTTTGGGTTTCTCATTGTGAATCATGAGTGGATGGAATGCTGTAGCATTCTAAGGACTTGTAGCATTCTATGGATTTGTAATAGATTTCAGATATGTTAATGAATATGAAGTGTTGTAGCACAACTTGATGTCTTTGTGTTTTGCTTATTGATTTGAATGTTTATCATTGCATTCATGTTTGTCTTTGATCCACTCTATCCACCTCCTTCAAGTGGTATCAGAGCTAATGGAATATGATTGTAGAGATCATGGAGAGCCCAAGAAGTCTAAAATTGGTGAAGAGTGTTGTGGCAACGTAGCCCAACAAGCAATGGCATTTGAAGTTATCTTCTGCAAGAATAAATAGAAGAACAAGTCAAAAGATTGCTATGAGAAATAGAGAAGCTGTGAAAAGAAAGAAGCCAAAGTTGAAGTGTGCGTTAGAAATATATGGAGCATCTTTGTGCAAGCGGGAGTGCCAAAGACTGCATACACATGACATGGAAGATATTGATCATGAAAATTTTTATTATGTTTGTGTTTGAAATATGTGTGTTAGTTGTTATGCATTAATTGTTAAAGTTAAGTTAGTTATCTTAGGTGTAATAAAAGGTGAGATGGTGTGCTAAAGCTTGTTGTCATAGTGCAAAGGTCTCTGTGTGTGCTGATTTGGAGTTTAAGTGTTGGAATCTGGATGAGAAAATGTTTAAGGCTTTGTCATATCAAATGTGGTCATGTAATAGTAGATTGCTGAATTGATATCCCTCAATCAAGTGATGGAGATTGAATGAGAATTGTTTGTTAATAATCTATTGTAATGGGTGCATTATCGGTTGTACCCGACACCCTAGAGTTTGACTGAATGTATTGATGAACCATGTATCTAAAAAGAATTCCTATAGAATTGGCGAGTACAGCGGTTGGGTACCCATGTATCTCGGTAGATGGATTTCTTTTTATATAGACTCAATAATCAGTTTGATGCAGGTCAAGAAAGAGAAAGGCTCAAAGTGATGATAGTTTCCCTGTAGTGATGATTCATGGTTAGTAGAACCAATGAATGTTTGGTTTGTAAACCATTTGAACGCAAAGTTTATGGTGATCTTGAAACCATTTGTGTAATGTTTGAGAAGTTCGTGGTGAGCTTGAAACCACTTCAGAATTGCATTGGTTAGGGGTAAGCCGTAAAACGCAAAGTGATTATGATGAGGGAAAACAATATAAATGCAGTAGCATTAGTGACAGAAATTAAGGGGGAGTGTTGGAGGGATTAATTTCTATCAACTGTCGGCAACCTTATGGTTGGTTAACCGTCCATCGTCCAACCCACACTCAGCACCGTCCACATTAAAAGCAGACAAACAGCCGCATACAACCGCCCAAGGTCATTTCAGAATCAGTCTTCAACTACCAGTAGTTGTATATATTAATTGATATATATTAATATTATATGTCATGCAATACATGTGTTTGATATTCTAGAGAGTTCTCAGACCTCTATAAATAGAGGTATTATGTAAAGATTTGAGTATCAGATGTTTATCTGATCATGGTGGATCAGTAGAGCCCATTTTGGGTTTCTCATTGTGAATCATGAGTGGATGGAATGTTGTAGCATTCTAAGGACTTGTAGCATTCTATGGATTTGTAATAGATTTCAGATATGTTAATGAGTATGAAGTGCTGTAGCACAACTTGATGTCTTTGTGTTTTTCTTATTGATTTGAATGTTTATCATTGCATTCATGTTTGTCTTTGATCCACTCTATCCACCTCCTTCAAAAACACAAGTGGTGTGTACTAGCCAAATGTTTTTCAATGAGTACAAATAAAGGAAGCTACCAAGCACGACCCTTTTAGGATGCCATTTCTTTTTGGATGTTACGTGGTGTTGAAAAATGATAAAAAGTTAGCTTTTTAGGGTTTGATGTCATGTACTATTGAAAAGCAATGGAAGATGAGGAGACATGAACGACCCGCAATGCTTTCGATCCTATTCATCTACAAAAGTTCTCAATGTGCGTGTAATGCTCGGTGGGTCAAGGATATTGGAGGGAATCTCCAATTCGTTTAGTCCTCATTTCATATATTGTATCTTTGAAGCTGCAATGATAGTGTTCTATACTAGCAATCACCCCTTAGTGTGCAATGGGCATGCTGTAGAGATAGGGAAGGTGAATTAAGTATTTGTCCTTTTATGTGTCTCTCCCATCATCATCTCTATATGTCATTTTTCTATCAACCTATCTCTATTTCTCTATCTATTTGTTTTCCATCCCATCACTCTATCTTCATCTTTATTTCTATCTTCCTCTCCCACCTCCATATCCATTTCCTTCTTGATCTTCATACCTATCTCTATATCCTTATTATCTATCTCTCTTACTCTTCCCTCTACACCCTACCCTTTTTCTATTTTATCTCTCCCTATCTCTTCCCCCCTCTCTCTCCATATATCTATTTCTCTATCAATCTCCCTCCATTTCACTCTCTCCATTTTTATCTCACTATCTCTCCTCTCTCCCTCTATATATCTCCCCCTTTCCATTTTCTAATATCCCTTTACTTATCCTTTTTATCTCTCTATCAATATATTTCACTATTTATATCTCTTCCTATCTATCTCTCCCCGTCCATGTATCCCTTTCTATCTCCCTATTTCTCTTACTATCTTTACCTCTAGATCAATCTATAACTCTCTATGTATTTGACTTCTATCCTCTCACTCTATATCCATCTAAACATGTATCCCTTTCTATACACATCCATCTCTCCTCATTACCTATGTGTGTGTGTGTGTGTCTCTTCTTATATTTATATTTTCCATTCCCACTCTCTCCCTCTATCTCCCCCTCTCCTTTCCATATCCCTCATCTTCTTAGTCTCCATCTCCACACATCTTTTTACCCCCTTACTCTCTCCTTCTCTTCCCTCTACACCTCTCTCTCTCTCTCTCTCTCTCTCTCTCTCACTCTCTCTCTCTCTCTCTCTCTCTCTCTCTCTCTCTCTCTCTCTCTCTCTCTCTCTCTTTACAAATATTTTCTATATAGTATTAATTAAATTAATATCAAGACATTAGATTCTACAATCTATATTATTTATAGTAGGCTTTGGATTCAACTATTCAAATTTTATTTGCATCAAATAATGTTTGAAATCATACTCAATGAACCACCATCGATAAATTGTATCATATCTATCTTTACTTCTCTCTTCCAATCTATTTCTCTCCCTTGTTTGTATCTCCTTACCTTTCCCCACCCTATCTCCCTAAATACATAGCTTTTCTATCTCCCTACTTTTTCGAGCTATCTCCTTACCTCTCCTCATCCCCTCTGCCTACATATGCAGGCTTTCTTTCTCCCTCCTTTTTCTCTATCTCCTTACCTCTTCTCATCCCCTTTCCCCTTTCCTACATATGTTTCCTTTCTATTTCCCTCCCTTGTCTCCATCTCCTTAAACCCCCTCACCCGCTCTCTTTGTATATGTATCCAATCTCTATGTATATCTATCTATCCCCCTCTTCATCTTTATATTGCTTGTCTCTAACACCTTTTTAATCTCTCATTCTCACCCTCTCTACCTCTATCTTTTTATCTCTCCCTCTCCTTGTCCCTCTCTCTCCCTCTAACTATATCTCACTATCTATCACCACCCTCCTCTATATACATATCTTATTAACATTATATGTCCCATATTCATTTCTACTATATATAATACATTATCTCTCTATCTCTACTCATGCATATTTATCTATCTTCCCACATATACCTATATTTCACTCTTTCTCTCTCCTCCCCTCCATATCTTGTATATCTCCACCTCCATCTCTAGATCTCCTCTTCTCATCATCTGTATTTGTTTGTATCTATCTTTTTTCTATATGTTTGTCTCTTTATCTATTTCTATAACTATCCCTCTCTAAATTATGGAAAGTGAGAGGTCTTCAGTAACTTTCTTTATCCTATTGTATTAATATATTGAATAATCCTAGAAATTGAAATTTGTAAGTGTAATTTTTTTCCTCAA